>VSMD01097861.1:0-12168 GCA_008750895.1 Mirza zaza
GTATAGAAGAAACAGAATGTGTTCTTGTTAAAATATTTATCTTTGTCTAATACATTGGGTATTTGCAGATTGAATTAAAATAAATTTAAAACCAAAATAAAAAGAAAATTCTACTTGTGAGAAAGAAAAATACACAAGAAGTCAATGAATATAAAGTTTTATTTAAAAAGGTAAAACAAAAGAATAATGTAAAGAAAAAAAACTTGCATGAATTTTTTTTGTCCTAAAATGACTGGTTATTTAGGAAAAAGTAATGTTGGGACAAATCACAAAATTTTAAGGTATTTTTTATAGATGCCGTGTGATATGTGCAAGACGGGATACAGTTTAGGAAAGGAAATTTATTAAGGAATTTTGACTAAAACAAATATTTATGTTAATATCAATTAAGTCTTAATAAAATGGCATAATGTACTCATCTTAATTCTTTAACATATTTTCTTTTTAATTTAAAAACATCACTACAGGAGATTTTGCTGTAATTTTGGTAACTAACTTGAAAAAAATAATCAACAGACTAGAACAACTGAGTGGCCAAGATCCTGAAGAAATTTATTATTCCTCTTACTAATTAACAAATTCAGATGACTTACCAGCAAAATCTGGATTGGCAATCACATATTTCTGATTTTAGAGAAACAATTGATAATCATTATCCAAAGTATAAATTATTCCAATTTCTAAATTTAACTTAATACCTATTACCTAAAATCACAAAAAGCATACTTATCAAACGTTAAAAAACATGTTATTTTTTTTTTAAAAAAAGGGAGGTATACAGTCCCCCAGATATAGAATAAATTAAGCCTTGTTTACTTAATTTTTTTTGAGTTATCATAAAAAAGATAATTTAACAACAGTAGAGAAGTATTGGAAAGAGAATCATCCACCAGATCCTTTCCCTCACCAGGCTATCTGGTGGAAAGATGATACACAGAATAAATGGAAAGAAGGATGGGCAAATGTGTGTGTGGGGGGGAGGGTTTTGCTTGTGTTTTGACAGAAGACGGATAAACAGTCTGGATTCCAAGCAGAGGAATCAAATGCAGAGTGTAAACCTGAGGGGAAAAGATGGAACAGACCACCAGAATTGAACAAGGCCCTGGCGGAGGTCTTTAAAGGATGAAAATAAAGAATAGCAAGTGCTCAAACAACAAAACATGCCAGCCATTTATCATGACATGGGTACAAATGAGGAGGACCTATGAAAAATCAGGCAGAATATTGAAGTCTATGTCTGTAACTGAAATGTCTGTAAACCTCTTTCTTGTCATAATCTGCATAGTGAGCATGGCAGTAAGAATGTCTGAGAACCAGACTTATCATTACTGGGCCTATATTCCCAATCAACCTTTAAATAAAATTGTCAATTGGGCTGACATTCCTTTCTTAGTATTTAATAATGATTCCAATTGGCTACCAGGACCTTACGATTATTGTGGTCCAATGAAACTCAATGAGGAGGAGGACACTAGAATTAATAAATATGAAGTTGAAACAGAAGGCCCTCCCATATGTATTGGTAAAGATATTCATTGTTTAAAACCTGCTACTCATATCTGGCTAGTCACCTGCAACTCTACCAGTGATAAAACTAAAGCCTGTTTTTTTCTTTTAACTGTCTCCTGTTTGTCTGCTTCTGGGCATACAAACTTTGCACCTACAGATGTACCCACTGTAAGGAGGTAGTGATTTCTGACCCTAAAACCTGGGTACAATGGAAAAATTGTAAAAGTCACATGGGACGCATTCTTACTGGGTCACCTTCTTGTGGTTATGTATTAGACTGGAGTCCCCATGGACATCATGCCTAATCTTACAAAGTTAAAAATTTCATTGTAACAAACCTGCCACCTCGATGTCTATAAAAGACACTGACATTGAAAGTCATATTACATGGCTGAATTATGCTATGAGCGCTCCAGCTCCTCATAGTTTAGATGGCCCTATTCATCAGCAATGGGGAAATTATTGGTTGCTTTACATCCTTTGCAGGCCTGGATTACCACAAGCACATTAGATAGAAACAGAAGCCAAGAATGGAATTTTTACCTAAACTCTACTCCTTATATTCAACCTTGTGTTAAATTGCCTTACTTATTCATGATTGGGCATGCTATCTATGATGAACCTTCCTTCCTAGTGACATGTAACAACTGTTCTTATTTTTCCTGTATTGATTATTCCATAAAATTCAATCCTCATGAGGAACAACTTTATATTGTTAAAGCTAGAACAGGGCTGTGGTTACATATTAACTGAATGGAATTTGGCAGGAAACCCCAGCAATACGTGTTTTGGATAAACTACTTATCCACGTTATTAATTGTACAACAAGATTTATTGGTCTATTAATAGCAGCTACTTTGGGAATTATTGCTTTCACTGCATCTGCCAGCAGGGCTGGTGTAGCATTACACCAAACAGCTAATAAGTAGTTCTATCCTTTCTCTAAACGCATCTCACATCTTTAGAATTGAAATGGATACAGAGACCATGGGACCCAGATACAAATGGGAACAAGATAATGTGCACTGGGTGCAACACATAAACTCCCTTTTTGCCTTCTCTTCTTGCTCAAATGCCAGGAAATGTGCAGTGAGTGCTACTGAGTCCATGCCTCTCTAGAGACCTCAATCTGCAGCTCTTAATTCTGAATCCAAGGTCTGACGTTCCTCAGGATAATTAGAGAAGGTTCCAAAGAAGAATTTCTCTTCTTGTTTTCCTTCCCTCTGTGTCAAAGCAAAGAATACACAAGTTCGATCCAAACTAGACATGGCCTCAACATGGAATTCGCAAGACAGGGGCATACTTTGGGCTCAGGATGTACGAAAATCTCTGGGGATACATATGCTGCAGTGTAAGAGATCAACATGGACTTGTAAGTAGACTTTGAAAGGACCTTTTTGGGGTGAGTGTAGACAATTTCCTAGATGTTGTGTAATGTTGTATTATACTTGAGTGAGAAGAATAGAAAGGCTTGCACCACATCTAAATTTTTCCATAAATTATTGGACACTTACTACTCACCATTTCTGGTATAACAAGGATTCAATCACACAAGGTAGAGGCTTCTTCACAGTGCAGCATACCATACTTCTGAGCACGTATCACATGCCCAATAGACAGTGCATTATGCTGCTCTTCACTTTGGAAATTAAGTATATGTTGTGATGAGTGTTGGGCAAAAGGCAATGTGTATGCTGTGCTTGCTCTCTCTATCTGAGTGCTACTAATAATGGATCTAGATCGAGCAACATCAGCACTAAAGTGGGACCTGACAAAGAACCCAATTAATGTACTCTTTCCACAGCAGCAGACCTCATTTCTTAGAGAGAGGCCCCAAACACCACAAGATTTATATTCACAGTGATGTTTCAGAGGCAATTTTAAGGTAATTACCTCTCAGCCCAGGCTTTCAATTAGGATAACCTGGCTAGATTGAAGAAACACCTTCACCTGCCTGTTGGGCTCGGTGGGAACATCCATGTGATTTTAATAGTGCCCCAAATAATTATAATTTGATACCAGGGTCAAGCATTAGAACTTCTGAATATATTCATGTGAATTGAGTTTAGCCTTTGTTCCCGAAGAAAGTCACAGTTTCTGCTCTCTTGGGTTTGGTAAAGGCAGATCAGTGTGGTCCAGATTCCCATTCCTGGAGCAGAAACTCCTGGCACCTGTAGCAGGGGGAGGTAACCAGAAGAAAACACAGGAGAACCTCGCATTTTGTTCTCTGTGAAGGAGCTGGTCATAGCTGAGTCTTTACTGTGAACTAGAACAAGTGAGTGTAGCCTTTCTGCATTTAATGTTCCTCCTGCTTGTGAATGTTGTGGAAACAAGGGAAGACATTGTGCTGACTCCTTTCAGGGCAGTCTCAAGATTTATTTCTAATTGTTCTACACAATCTCACCTGAAAAGAAATTTCAGAGTAGGAGAAGAGGAAGCAGAAATGGCTGGTTTTCAGGTAAGTGTGTCCCAGATGACGGGTTGTGTCCACTATTTCTCCTAGAAAGTCTTGTAGAACTTCAATTTTTTGAACTTTAAACCTTTACTTCTTTAATTAGGATGTGTTTGCCTAATAAGTTCTCTAACTACATTTTTTGATTTCCTTTTATGATAGTCAAGGAGCTCTGGGAAATCCTTCCTCCCTATATAACAGAGCCTGCTCTACATTCTTTTCCACAAGCTTCTTAGTATAATAACCAATTTTTATAAGAACTGTATGACATGTAATAGTGAAAATGTTCTCATTGTGACAGGTCAGTGTAGAATAGTGTGGATATCTACGATTCCTCTTGAGGATTGGATATAGTCTTTGAATTTGAGTGAAGAGGGGGAACATGTACTCTCAAAGTTTGATCTGGTTGCTTCATCAGCTCTATGTAAAATATTATTAGGGCAATTCAGGATGAGGGTAGCATTGATTGCCTAGGATTAACAGAAAATTATGGAAAAGGAGAAAATAGAAGACTTACTCTGGATGGTGCTAAAGTATTTACATACATTATTAAAGACAACACAGTATGGGAAGTATCTGTTTCTGAAATTTGCATAAAACTGATGATTCTTCATGGTTACATATTGTTGGCCACTATCATCCGAGCAGTGATTTTGAGTCCTCCTCTTTGCAAGAGGGGCTAACACCAATTTGCCCCACTAAAGTTATGTTAATTTCATTCAGTTGCATAAGATGCTCTCTGACAAATTCCTCCAATATAAAGTTAATTGCTTTTATTTTTCTTTATCATTAAGTGTCTCATGGAGATTTACTGACTGTTGTAAATGAACAATCACATTTAATATGGAACCTCCACTTTTTCCATATAGCGTGCTTTAAAAAATGAGGGCTGTCATCTGTGTTCTGTTCAGATGAACTGAGATAAATTCAAAGTCTACCATTGACTGGATGTTGGCAAAATACTATCCTTAGGCAAGAAGCATTGTTATCAGCAGTTATATTATGTGACCTGCAGAGATTCAGACCCTACCCCAGTTCTCCTGACTCAGAACCTGTATTTAAAAAACATATCATGTTCTTCCTTGTACTCGTAAAATTTAGGTGATACCTTCTAACTCACTGTGTTTCTCTATGTGAGAAATATACACAATTTATTGATGTGATGTAAATATAACACCCATAAATTTATATTACTGTGGTAAGGTCATTAATTTTGTATTAAATACCTTAACATCCAAAGCAGAATCATATGCACATAGTTTCATACATCTTTTGTGATCCTCATTCCTGTGAATAAGAGAATATGTTCAAGAATATCAATGTGCTAAAAATTACCTTATTGGATAATTCCAGTCACTCTTAAGTCAGAAACAATTCTCACACCTCATTTTCATTCTATTCAAATGAATTTATGTCTCTATGGCTATATGGGAAATATGTGTCTTTATACAGGACATGGTGACATTCAAGGATGTGGCTGTAGAATTCTCTCCAGAGGAGTGGGCATGCCTTGACAGTGCTCAGCGGAATTTGTATAGGGATGTGATGTTGGAGAACTATGGAAACCTGGTCTCCCTTGGTGAGGATCACTTATATACGCAATTCCTATTCCTCATTAAGCCCATTATTTTATTTTTGTAGATAGTTTCTTAAAAGTTTCTACTTTACATGAATGAACTTTATATCCCTGGTTTTAAAGAAAATTTGAAGATTTAGGTAAATAAAATAAAATAATTCTCATGTTACCTTGAACCTTTCCCTTTCTTGGGCTGTTATATGTATATATATTTCACACTAGATTAGTGGTTACTCTAGAAATCAGGGTATATTATTGTTGCCTGCACCTTAGAATAGAATTTCCACCTCTTATTTATTTGGTGCTAGTGGCAATTGGTGCTCTAGTCATAAATTAGAAATAATTTCTTATCATTCTACAAGGTCTATGAGAAAACAATATCTTGCAAATGAATTTTCTAGAATCTTCTATAATGTTCTTTCTACTAAGGATAGTACTGCATTAGTAACTGGAAAGTCTTCTGCAGGACTAATGTGAAATTTTTCTTACAAAACAGGTCTTGCTGTCTCAAAGCCAGAGCTGATCACGTGTCTGGAGCAAAGGATAGAGCCTTGGGTTATGAAGAAAGAAGAAACAACAGCTAAATATCCAGGTAGGTGAGATTCAGTGAAGCAGATAACAGATGTTAGAGAGGTAAAACTCAATGAGGAAGGCAGACTTTTAAAAAGTGGTTTGGAATATTCTGCTCTGTTGGAAATGATTTTTAGAAGCCTGTGTATGTTTCTCTTTATCTTCCAGAAGGACATCTTCGGTGCAAGCTTTTAAGCTCTCTAAGAATTCTATCCATGCAGTAATCTTCCTTAGAATTCAGTGAGAGCCAAACTTGCAATGGCTTATAAGGGACTACATTATCTATCAGCATTTCTATTGTTTAGGGGTTATGGAACCATCTGTACATATTTTGAAGACCTCTATATTAAACCATCTTTTGACGGGGTTTTGTTTGCCTGCCCTTTCTGGAGTACAGTGGTTGATCATAGCTCACTGCAACCTCAAACCTCTGGGCTCCTGGGATCCTACAACCTCTGTCTTCCAAGTAGCTATGTCTATGGGGATGAGCTACCATGGCCAGCCCTTTTTATTATTATTATTATTTTATTATAAAAATGGAGTTCCCTTATGTTGCAATGCCTGGTATCAAGATCCTGGTCTCAAGTGACCCTTCTCCTTGGCCTCTCTAAGTCCTTCTTTTATAGGCGTTATCTTCCCTGCCCATCTCCATGTTTTAAGTTCCTTTTGATGCCTCATTTCTGAAATGCGTAAAGGGGAATAGTGGAGATATTGGGATTTGTTTCTGGAATGCCAGAAACACTAGGGACATATATTCATATTTTATGCATCATGATTTCCAATTCTAAGTTTTCAGAGACAATCCTACAGAAAGTCAGACTCACTAATTTTATATAAATTCTTATCTTCTTACTAAATGTAAGAAAATCTAATGTTATTTCACTTCTAAATACTCCTTTTGTTGTATAAAATGAGAGTAAATTTTCAACTTTTTTAAACCCAAATTCCCAAATTATAATATAGTTTATATTCCCTTCTCACCTTATGGAAATCTTACATATACTGTCTCATTCAGTGCTTCAAATATCTTAATATATTTATACTCTTAATTGATACATAACACATTGATAACTTATATTCCATTATTTTCCCCTATTTAGTAGCATCAGAAATGTATCATTCATATGTGCGTATGTGTGTATATATTTCTGTGCGTGGGCTGTTTAATGGGAGGAAGTTTCCATAAATAAGAATTGTATAACTGTATATATTTATCGTACACTCTGTAGTGAACTGACATGTATATAAATGGTAAAACAATATAATTAAAGTAATAAACTATTGCATCGTCTCACATAGTTACCATTTAATTAAAGTGAGAACATTTATTAATAGTGAGGTCTATGATCTTAATAAATTTTAAGCATATAAAACATGATTAATAACTCTAATCATGATGCCATACATTAGATCTCCAAGATCTATTCATCTTATAACTAAGAAATTTTACCCTTAAACATCTCCTCAGTTTTCGTGACTCCACACTCTGGAAACCACTGTTGTACTCTTTATTTTTGTAAATTCAACATTTAAAAAAATTATCCATAGCAGTATTTATCTTTCTGGGAATGGCTGATTTTACTTAGCATAATGCCCACTACGTCCATTCATGTTGTTGAAATGGCAAGATATTTATCATTTTCATGGCTTAGTAAATTATATGATATATGTTTGTACAGTCATTGTTTACTCTATTCATCATAAGCAGGCATTTAGTTTGTTTCCATTTTCTTGGCAAAGTCCATAATGCTGCGATATATAGGGGTGTGCAGAATCTTCTTCACATACTGATTTTACATGGCTATACTCATAGGTAGAATTGGTAAATGACAAGGGAGTTGTATTATTTACATTTTTTTACAAATCTCTATAATGACACTATCCATTTACAATCAATAACAATCTACAGGGATTGATTTCCTGCACACTCTTGTCCACACTTTTTATGTCTCTTCTTTTCAACAATAAGCATTTTAACAGTTGTGAAGTGATACCTTATCATAGTTTTCATTTGTGTTAACTTCTAAGAATTATGTGATTTGCATCTATTTTAACCCATTTCATAAGAGGCATTTTTACTCCACTAAGTTTTTCCTTTCTGCAAAACATTTGAAGTGTGATACAATCCCATTTTTCTTCTCTTCATTTTTATTGATTATGCATTTGATGTTACATCTACTAAAACAGTGCCAGGACCAATATCATGATGTTTCCCTTATGTTATTGCTAAGAGTTTATTAATGTATTTCTTATGTTTCAATATTTAATTTATTTAAGATATATTCTATTTAGTGCAAGGGAAGGTACAAACATCATGTTTTTCTCTCATAAATATTCAGTTTTCTACAACATTTGTTTAAAGGACTCTTCTCTTTCATTGCATGGCCATTACAATCTTGAGGAACATAATCGTGGTCATGGACACAAAGGTTTATTTCTGGGTTCTCCATTCTGTTCTTTCATCTCATTATTTGTCTTTGTGCCAGTAGCTCATTTTTTTATTCCTGTAGATTTGTTTTGAAATCAAGAAGTGCTATTCCTCCTTGTTTGTATTTCTAAAACTGTCTGGCAATCTTTTGTTCTAATATACTTTAGAATTTATTTTTATATATCTCCAAAACAAGTATGATTGGACTATTATAGACATTGATTAAATTTGTATCTCACTGTGGATAGTATTGACATCTTAACAATTTTAAATCATCTGACAATTGAGCATGAATGCATTAAAGAGTGTGTTTAATTTTGACATATTTTTGTATTAGCCAGTTTGTGTTGTGCTTTTGATTTCTAGTTCCACTTCAATTTTGTCAAAAAATATATGTTGTATGATTTTAGGGTTCTTCAACTTGATAAGACTTAAGTGTCCTAATAGCATTTATCATGTATGATTGAAACCATAGTGTATTCTTCTGCTTTTGACTGAAGAGCTCTGTAAATGTCTTTTACATCTAACTGGTCTATAATGCCTTTCCCATTATCTGTTTTCTTATTTATCTTCTGTCAAATTTTTGCATTCATCATTGAAATCATATATAGCCGGCATAGCATTATATATTCATCATTAAAATCATCATATATCATGCAAAGCCTTGATATATAATATATCTTTAAAAATACCTAAGCTAAAATACATACATTGACTGTATATCAACTGTCTATGTGTATTCTGTGCCATAGATTTCTCCTAAATGACCCATTTTGTCATTATAAAAGTCTGTGTCTCTTCTGATGGCTTTTGACTTAAAGTATATTTTATTGAATTATAGCCAAGATATCCTCCTCTTATTATTTATGTAAATTTTTTAGATTACTTTCAACCATTTGACTTTTTAGAGCTAAAGGAAGGATGTTATAGTTCGCATATACTAGGGTTCTGTTTGTTTTTTATCCATGCATTCATCTTATTTTTCATTGGAGAGACTAAATCATTTACATTTAATGAAACTTCTGAAGGAAGAGTTTGCTGTTTCTATTATTCAAAAACTGAAATTGAGAATTTGAAAGGAATTGCATTTAATCTGTAGATCAATCTGGACATCTTCAGAACATTAGGTCTTCTCCCTTGAAGAAGAACATATTCAAGAGTGTGATGTTTATTTTCCTATATTTGTGTATTTTTCTGTGTTTCCCCTATTATTTATTTTCAGTTTAATTCCATTCTAGTCAAAAATTAAAGTGAGTAAAATTTCAATTTTCTAAAATTGGTTAAGACTTGTACCTGAACAGGTCATTTTTTAGGAAGAACATTTTATGAGCTATCAAATTTTATATTCTACTATGATTCTGTAGAGTGTATCCAATACATCTGTTAGGTCTAATTGCCCTGTATTTTTTTCCAAATCTTTTGTTTTCTTATTAATATTATGACTGGTTTTATTATTGAAAGTGGAATAGAATATCAAAGTGTCGTATTATTTGGATATCCATTTCTTACCTCAATTCTGTGAATGCTTTTTAAAAATATATTTGGATATCTTGATGTGAAATAAAGATAGATATCATATATATGTATTATTTTTATATGCTCTGAGTGAATGACTACTTTTTATATTTAATGTCCTTGTTTATCTCTTGTGACAGTTTTGACTTAAAGTATATTTTAAAAACTATAACGTTTTTCACTTCAAAAGTAATGTGCCTAATATCATTTTGAACTCCATTGCTCTTAGATGCTTAATGTTTTCCTGATATATCTTGCCATATCCTGCCAGTTTTAGTCTATTGTTCACACCAGGTATGAAGGCAAGTCACTTTAGATAGAATATAGTTGGATTTATTAATCCTATTATTTAAATATGTTCTCACTGGAAACACTAGTACATAAATATTTACATAATTTCTCAAAGGAAGGACTTACAATTTTCCTAATGTTAATAGTTTTATATAACTTTTGTCACTATCTTGTTTTCCTTTCCTCTCCTTCTTTGTTCATTGTGCCTCACTGATTTTGAATTACATTTGGTTTCTTTGCCCAGCTTTCTTTTTGTGTCTGTATAAACATTTTTTTCTGATATTCACTGTGAGAATTACATAAAATCTTTGGAACTTGCAACTTATGTTAAATGGATAACTACTGAACTTCGGTTGCATAGAAAAAGTCTTAATCATTACATCTACCCTCACTTTATGATATTGATGTCAATAATTATGTCTTTTTATATTGTAAACAAATTAACACATGGGAATAATCATTTGTTTTATTTTGTCTTTCAAATTTTATATCATAATTAACTGTTTTGCAATATCATTATGATAATGCAGAATTTTATTCTTGATATGTGCATATTTTTCCCAGAGAGTTATGCAGTTGCCATGAGAGATAGAAACCAGCCTTTGGAATGGCCATTAAAATATCAGATGTGTGGATATGTGCCCACAGTTTTATTCTCTATTGAAAGGGAATCAAGGATATGAGATTTTTCTACTAAAGTAATAACTCAGTATCAGCATGGAGGAAGGGCTTTGGTTGGTAAATGCAACAAAGTTTCCTTCCCCTTCCATGTGGTTCTCGGTGTATTTCTCAATTGGGGTGCTATGAACTATTAGCAGTTATGATTTCTAAAAGAATCATGGTTGTAAGTATATTTTTAAGGTGATACAGGAAGTAAGACCATGGTGTTCTATTGTGCTTTCTTGTTAATGTACATTGTATAGTTTTATATATTCAAATTTTGAAGAATATTCACCTGAGTCTAGTTAGTGAGATACTTTGTTATTTTCATTTCTTTCAGAACTGTCTTCTCATTGCACCAAAGTTCTATATCCAGAGCAGGGCATAAAAGACCCATTTCAGAAATCAATAATGAGACTATATGGAAGCTCTGGCCTTGAAAATATACACTTAAGAAGAGACTGGGAGTGTGTGGGTGAGTGTAAGAAGCAGAAAGTATATTCTGATGGTCTTACCCAATGTTTGTCAAGTTGCCACAGAAAACTTTTCAAATGTTACAAATATATTAAAGTCTTTAGCAAATCATCAAATCTAAATAGACACAAGATGAGACATACTGGAGAGAAAAGTTTCAAACTTAATGACTGTGGCAAAACTATTAACCACAACTCTAATGTTTCTGGACATAGGAAAATTCATACCAGAGAGAAACCCTACAAATGTGAAGAATGTGGAAAAATCTTTAACTTTTGCTCAAAACTTATTGTACATAGGAGAATTCACACTGGAGAGAAACCTTACAAATGTGAAGAATGTGGCAAAGCCTTTAACCAGTCCTCAAACCTTACTCGACATAAAAGTATCCATATTGGAGAGAAACCCTACAAATGTGTTGAATGTGGCAAAGCCTTTACCCGGTGCACAAGCCTTACTCTACATAAAAGAATTCATACAGGAGAGAAACCCTACAAATGTGAAGAATGTGGCAAAGCCTTTAACTGGTGCACAAGCCTTACTCTACATAAAAGAATTCATACTGGAGAGAAACCCTACAAATGTGAAGAATGTGGCAAAGCCTTTAACTGGTGCACAAGCCTTACTTTACATAAAAGTATTCATACTGGAGAGAAACCCTACAAATGTGAAGAATGTGGCAAAGCCTTTACC
>VSMD01097863.1:0-20068 GCA_008750895.1 Mirza zaza
GATGAAAAAACACAAGCAGTATCAGACTGACTTCTTTAAGGGTAATATCCTCAGAAAGCCTATTGCTGGTCTACGACAGTACCAGCAGAACAAAGGGCAATACTTCTGGAGTCCAGAATATGCAAGATAAAGGTCAATTAAGCTGCCTGCCAGATGCCTAAAAAGCCAAACAGTGCTAAGTTCATCCATGCCAAACCAAGAAAATGGTTCATTCCTTCCTGAGCTTGGTTTTAAGGAGGAAGATGATCTTCAGAGAAACCAGAAAATCCCATCCTGAATCCCCAGGAGGGGAGGGGCGGGGAATGGGAAGAAATAGTGGGCATTTCCCAGACTTGATAGTGCAAGGCGCAACATAATCTGCCACTGTGAAGGAGAAAAGCTATCTTGGTTAGCTTTGCTCTTCCAGAAGACAATGGAACCAGAGACTAGAAAGATCAGGGCTTGGGTGACCAACCCTGGGAAAAGCAGGACTTCCTCACATAAAGTGCAAAGGTCCATGGAGAGAAGAGTCTATGCACAAATTATAAGCAAAATTTTGAGTATATGCATGTACCCATCAAAGAGGTCATTTGTTCTCAAATCCTGAACTAGAGAAAGGGACTAAACCGGTTGCAGGCTAGGATAAAAAAGCCACCAGATGCACTTAGAGCCAGCCATGTCTGAGAGCTCTCAAAGCCATCACTGAAAACTTGGAACATGGATTCAAAGAGACAGCTGAGTTTTGCATTCTCCTCCCCAATTGTATTTTAAGTCTTTTCAAAACAAAGCCCTGGGAATACCCAGATTCAAGTAAGCATTTGGACTTGGACCACTATTCCAGGAGTCTTAGGGATCCTCATAAACATGCTTGAGGCATTCATTCACCAATGTTTAACACCTCAGGATAGAAGATCTGACAAAGCAGGACTCCTTTCTCTATGGAATGTGATTTCAGAGGTGGCAGCAGCCAAAGTGGAAAACACTGGAATTTTTCCTTGGAACTCGACTGTCATGAGTGAGACGTTCCTGCCATGAGCATAACCGACTGTCTTTTCTGACTCTTCCCTCTGTGTTTGAAGATAGAATGAAAATAATCTTCTCTGAAGATATTTCACAATTCCAAAACTCAAAAACACATGCTCTCAATGCACTGTGCTTTCAGATATTCTGGGTCTAGTTCAGCTGGCGGATGAGCTGATTGATGTGTTCACCTTGATAGCCGGGTGAGCCCATCTCCTTGAGAAAGCCCACTTTATTCTTGGTAGCATGACAGGCCACTGAGAGTTGGAAAAGACGAAAGAACCATGAGATCTCTTGGAAATGCTTCCCCGGGAAGGCAATTTCATGAATGAGGTCTTCCAAGCAAATGACACCAAACTTCCCCAGGTGCTCTTCAATTACTGTGTTATCTGTCAGAGGGATGGTCTTATTCTTGACCTTGGCTTGTCCGTGTTTCAAGATGAATTCCTGGACAGACTTCAGATTTGGAAATCCCCAGGTCACATAAGGTTACACCATAAACAGCAATTTTAGGCTCTGCGGGGTGACTCTAACAAAGACACTACTGAAAATTTTCTTTAGGCGAAGTCTCGAGATGGTCTTTTGCACCAGTGAGCTCACCCCATTAATCCTTTGGATGCGTACAACAAAAGCCAAGGAATGTTTATCCGGCAACTTCAAGGCATGAGGTTTTACTTCTAGTCGTCTGAGACGCATCCTGTCGCGTTGCTGCTGCCAGGAATCATGTAGAAATGATTCCAGTCGCTTAAACCTGGGCCCTTTCCCTTTCTTCTGCTCCTTCTTTGCCAAAAGTGCCTGCTTTGCCTGGGTGGCTTTGAGGGCTTGGTAAGCCTTCCTCTTTTTCAGGAGATTTTCCGGAACCAAAGGGATTTTTTTCCTTTCCTCTTGCTCCGCCATCTTTCCAGTGTTGCAGATACTGATGAATTGTCTGAAATTAGAACTGCCACACCAGCCTTCTTTTGGCTTTCACTTCCTTGGAATACTGATCTCCGCCATTTTATTTTTACTCTATATGCATCCTTGGAGGTTAGATATGTTTCCTGAAGACAGCATGTACTTGGCCTGTATTTTCTTATCCATTCAACCAACCTATGTGTCTTAAGTGGAGAGTTTAAGCCATTCACATTTATTGAGAGAAATGATAAGTAAGGTAGATTATTGTTCATTCTGTTGGGTTAGATGTTGTTGCTTTGCTTTCTCTCTTGAGCCTTTGTAATATCTGTCCTTTAATCTTTCAGTTTTGGTTGTTTTTATATTCTTGAGTTTTTATTATGGTGTTCCGTGTGTAACAATGTTTTGAGTACTTCTTGTAGGGCTTGTCTTGTCTTGGTAAATTCTCTGAGACTTTGCTTGTCTGAGAATGTCTTTATTTCTCCTTCATATACGAAGCTTAGTTTTGCAGGGAATAAGATTCTAGGCTGGGCATTGTTTTGTTTCAGAAGAGTAAGAATGGGGCCCCATTCTCTCCTTGCTTGTAAAGTCTCATTAGAGAAGTCTGGTGTTATTCGAATTGGCTTTCCCTTGTATATTAGTTGCTTCTTTCATCTTACAGGTCTTAGAAGGGCTTCTTTAGTTGATATTTTGGTCAGTCTGATTGACTGCCTGTCGTGACGTCTTCCTGTTTGCATTGAATCTCCGAATGGTCCTCTGAGCTTCTTGAACTTGTATATCAAGATTTTGAGCAAGGCCTGGGAAATTTTCCTCTATTATATCTTCAAATAGTTTGTCCAACCCTGAGTGTTGTCTTCTTCCCCTTCTGGTAACCGTATGACCCTCACATTAGTTTTATTCACATAATCCCACATCTCTTGTAGGCTTTGCTCTTTTCTCTTTTTTCTCTGCTCTATCTCTGTGACTGTATTATTTTGTTGGAGGGTGTTTTCTTCAAACTCTGAGATTCTTTCTTCAGTTTTATCTACCCTGTTCTTGAGACTTCCCACTGTATTTTGTAGTTCCCTGAATTGATTCTTCATTTCCAGGAGTTCGGTTAAACTTTTCTTCATTGTGTCGATTTCTTTCGTGAACTTTTGTTGTAGGTCCTGGAGGCTTTTTGTGGTTTCTTTGTGTTGGTTATTGAGTTGTTCTTGCAGGTCAGTGAGTGTTCTCATGATCCACATACGAAATTTCTCTTCTGTCATTTTGGTTGCCTGATTTTGGTTGGTGTCCATTTCGGGGGGGCTGGTGCTCCTCTTTGGGGGTGTGATTTCCGTTTGGTTCTTCATATTTCCTGAGTTCCTTTGCTGATTTCTTCCCATGTTGATCAGTTATTGTTTCTTTTCTTTAGGTTTTTGTTTGGGTATTCACACGCCTTGTTTAGTTTCTGAGCTGGTAGTTGGTGTCTGTGGGTGAGATTCGACCACTCCCTGTATAATGAGTCAGTAGGTGCCGTGAAAAGGCTGTGCAGGATGTCCCCCCTGTCAGTAGATGGTGCTTGCTTGGAGAAACAGGCTACGCTGTTGTTTTTGTGTCCTGTTATCAGCTCTTGTTCCTGTAGATAGACACTCTAGTGCCTCAGGTGGTCAGTGGGGCCCTGGGACTTCCAGGTTTGTCCTATTCTCCCCCTCAGTGAGGGCTGGTCTAGGAGAGAGTCTGGGCGGAGCTGGGTTGGGCAAGCCTGCCCTCAGGCACCTCCAATGCCATTAGCAGGTGTCCAAGTTCTGTTCTCTGCTTCCAGGAAAATCTGTCAGGGAGGGGCTGGAATGGCCCCGCTCAGTCAGAAAGTCTGTGTGTGGGTTGCGGCTGTCTGAGACCCACAGTCTGGAGCGGGCCTCGCTTTTTTCCACCTTCCCCAACTCTGCGGCTACTCCTGGGCCTCTGCCAGCAGGCCAGGCCACACACCACCAGGCCTCCCCTGACTGTGATGCTGGTGGTGAGGCTCTCTGTGCAGGAATGCCACCTGGGCTGGGCACATGGCCTCCTTTTGGGAGGAGGGTTGCCATCTAGGACGCTGATCTGCCCCTGAAGGCATACGCACCTCAATAAGCTGTTCACGTATATCCCTTATGTGTCCTGGGGAATGCAGGACCTCGGTGCATGGGATCTTGTCTGCAGGTCTGACCTCTGGGTCCCAGAGTTCAAACTATATCCCCACCAGGGAGAGAAGTGCCAGTCCCAATTCACCCACAGGGAGCCCAAGCTGAGTCTATGTCTCTCAGCCTCAGGGTCTGCCCCGTTCTTCTGGGATCACCATGCCAGCAACACCTGGAAGGGCTGGTGGGTAGGGAGCTCTCAGTCTGAGTTCCCCTTAGTCAGTCGATGGGCCCCAAAAGGGAAGGTCCCGTTCCCTGTAGGTGCTTCTGGCTGGTGGCTGTATTGTCTGTCTGGGCAGCCGCGGGTAGCATCGGGGGAGGGGAGAAGGAGGCAATATGGTGCCTGCTATGCGGCTCGGGTGTGCGCACACAGAGTTGCCCCAAGGAAGTTGGGAGCCTGGTGCCATGTCCGCTACTGGCTTACTGCTCACTGGCTGCGGCTGTCACTGGGCTGGTGTCCGCAGGTCTCTCCATCTGCTGGGGAGTCCACCAGCACTCCCCGATGCAAGGCAGGGGTAACGGCCGATCCATCTACCCTTCCTGCTGGTCTCCGGGCTGCTCTGGCAGTCCCAGTTTCCATTTCTCCTCCACAACCTCCTCCTGTGGAGTCTCCCGTGGTCTCAGGTACTCCTTCTTCTGACCCTCGTCCAATGTAGGCTTGTCTTCTTGCTTCTTTCTTCTAATCTCTGCTAGAATCTGTCTTTTCTGCAGAGACACTCTGTCTGGCGGTGTTTCTCTTCCACCATCTTGATTCCCTCCCTCAACATAAATTTTTCTACAATCAAATGTACTGTGCTAATTATGAAAAATGCCTCAACTCCTATTAAACCAAAAAGAAAAAAAAATTGGGAGGGAAATAAATGGTTTTAAATTTTCACAAATGCTTAGAATATAAAGTAATATAAAATCAATTTAATGACCAAAATTTTTATTGAATCCCTGATTGTGATTTTTGGCAGCTTAACCCAGTCTGTCAGTATCAATGTCCTATGCTGTCAGGAACCCTCCTGTATCATCAGTACTGCTCTTAAGTTCAGTAAGAGCTCTGGCTGAAAATGAGCAAGTAATATTAGCAACTTTAAGTGCTGCACACACCTTCCCCACATAGGCTAAGGTCTTATGCTTATATTTATTCCTGAAATATTTAAAGAATACTCATATTTTGATACCAAAAATTACTGTCTCAACATGCTTTAAAAGGGTTCCTTACATGAGGGGGACAAGAACATACATTATATATAGAAATTTAACACAATAAAATTTCCATCTCCTATTTTTAACTACACTATGGTAATAATTAAACTATCACATTTCAGACAATAGTCCAAACTAAAACAGTAAACACCTTTTTAAAAAATACTGCATAGGCTGTCTTTTTTTTTTTTAAAAAAAGGGTTATGCTGCTGTAAGTTAACAAGTGATCATTTCCTGTTTAATATCTCATCTTAATGACATTTATTTATTTATTTTTATTCCTTCATATTATGGGAGTACAAATATTGTTAGGGTTATATATCTTGCCCCAGCCCCTGCCACCCTCCCCCACCCCATTATGCCAGAGCTTCTAGCATGTCCAGCCTCCAGGTGGTGCACACCACACCCACTGTATAAGTACATACCCTTCCCTTCCACCTGCCAACTTCCTGATTACAGATTTTTTTCAAACATTTTGGTTACAATGTATATCTTTATCTCTCTCTAAAAAGGGATAGAGGTAATCCCTTCCCCCCACAATGCTCGCCACTTCCTTAAGATGTAGGTCTCCCCCCCAAAATCCCTGTTGAACACTACCATATTTTGAGCACCATGGTTTTAGTCAATCAGTACCAATTTGATGGCTAGTAGATGTGTAGCCCCTTTTCCAGATCTTGTGTCATCTTGCTTTGTATTCCAGGCTTAAGCTTAATCCAGGATAGCATAAACGGTGCTAGCTCACTGTCGTTTCTTAGGATTGAGTAATATTCCATTGTGAGAATATACCACAATTTAGTTATCCACTCATGAATTGATGGGCACTTGGGTAGTTTCCATGGCCGTGCAATAGTGAAATGTGCTGCCATAAACATTTAGGTGCAGTTGTCTTTATAATAGAGAGATTAAAATTCTTTGGGGTAGATGCCCAACAATGCTATTGCTGGGTTGAATAGTATTTCTATTTCTAGCTGTTAGAGGTATCTCCAAATTCTTTTCCACAAAGGTTGCACTAATTTGCATTCCCACCATCAGTGTAAGAGTGTTCCTGTCTCTCTGCATCCTCACCAGCATTTTTTGTTTTGGGATTTCTTGATACAGGCCATTCTCACTGGGGTAAGGTGTTATTTCATTGTGGTTTTGATTTGCATTTATCTAATGATTAGAGATGTTGAACTTTTTTTATATGTTTGCTGGCCATTATTCTGTCTTCTTCGTAGAAGTTTCTGTTCATTTCCATTGCCCATTTCTTGATGGGGTTGTTTGACTTTTTCTTGTTTATTCTTTTAAGTTCTAAGTAGATTCTTGTTATTAGACCTTTATCGGAAGTGTAGAGAGAGAATATTTTCTCCCACTCTGTGGGTTGTCTATTTGCTCTAGAGATCGTTTCCTTGGCTGTGCAGAAATTTTTTAATTTGATCAGATCCCATTTGTTTATTTTTGATGTGGTGGTGATTGCCTTGGGGGTCGTCCTCATGAATTCTTTACCTAGATCAACATCTGATAGGGTTTTCCCAACCTCTTCTTCTAGGATTCTTAAAGTTTCATGCCTTAGGTTTAGACCTGTTACCCATATTGAGTGAATTTTTGTGAGAAGTGAGAGGTTGGGATCCTGATTAGCTCTTCTGCATATTGCTAATCAGTTTTCCCAGTACTATTTATTGAAGAGAGAATATTTTCCCCATTGTATATTTTTGTCTGCTTTATCAAAGATTAGGTTACCATTTACAGATGGTTTCATCTCTGAAATCTCAGTTCTATTTCATATATCGATGATTCTATTTTTGTGCCAATACCAGCCAGATTTTACTATTGGTGCTTTATAGTACAGTTTGAAGTCAGGAAGACTGATGCTTCCCAGTTTGTTCTTTTTACTTAAGATTGCTTTGGCTATAAGTGGTTCTCTCTGGTTCCATACAAAGTGAAGAATTATTTTTTCTAGATGTGTTAAGGATTCTGGTGGTATTTTGATGGAGATTGCATTGATTCTGTAGATCACCTTAGGTAATATTGACATTTTAACAATATTGATTCTATCAATCCATGAACATGGTAGATTTTGCCATGTGTTTAAATCATCTGCAATTTCTTTTTTTATTGTTTCGTAGTTCTACTTGTATATATCTTTCGTATCTCTTGTTAAGTATACTCGTAGGTATTTAATTTCCTTTGGGGTTATATTAAAGGGTATTGAGTTTTTGATTTGAGTTTCTGCTTGTTGGTTCTTGGCATATATGAATGCTTCTGATTTTTGTGTATTGATTTTATACCCTGAAACTTTACCAAATTCATTTATCAAATCTAGAAGTCTCTTGGAAGAATCCATGGGGTTTTCAAAATATAATGTCATATCATTGGCGAAGAGTGAGAGTTTGATCACATTTGTTCCGACTTGCATGCCCTTAATACCCATTTCTTGCATGATTACTATACCTAGGACTTCGAGCACTATGTTGAATAGGAGGGGACAAGTGGGCATCCTTGTCTGGTTCCGGTTTGAACAGGGAATGATTTCAGTTTTTCTCCATTTCGGATGATATTAGCAGTTGGTTTGTCATAAAAGGATTTGATAAATTTAAGGTAATGGCTGTCTATGCCTATTTTGTTAAGAGTTTTTATCATAAAATTATGTTGGACTTTGTCAAATGCTTTTTCTGCATCTATTAACAGAATCGTATGGTCATTGTTCTTGCTTTTATTTATAAAGTGGATTGCATTTATAGACTTCCATATGTTGAACCAGCCTTACATCCCAGGAAGAAATCCCACCTGGTCATGGTGAATTATTTCTTTGATGTGCTGTTCAATTCTATTTGCTAATATTTTATTTAGGATTTTTGCATCTATATTCATGAGGGATATTGGTCTGTAATTTTATTTTTTGGTTGCATCCTTTTCAGGCTTTGGTATCAATGTGATATTGGCTTCATAGAATGAGTTAGGCAAAATACCATCTTTTTCAATGGTGTGGAGTAATTTCTGTAGTATAGGTATGAATTCTTCTTTGAATGTTTGGTAGAACTCTGAAGTGTAGCCAACTGGCCCAGAACTTTTCCGTTTGGGGAGGTTTTTAATTACTACTTCAATTTCTGAGCATGTGATTGGTCTGCTCAAGAACTCTGTTACCTCCTGGGTGAACTTAGGGAGGTTGTATGAGTCCAGGAATCTGTCCATTTTGTCTTCATTCTGTGGGTTTTGGGCATATAGATTTCTATAGTAGTCAAACATAATGTTTTGTATTTCTGTGGAGTCTGTTGTGATGTCTCCTTTTTCATTTCTTATAAAGTTTATTAGAGTCTTTTCCCTTTCTGTTCTTGTTAGCCTAGAGAGAAGGCCATCAATTTTGTTGATCTTTTTGAAAAACTAGCTTCTGGTTTTGTTGATCTTCCATTTAATTCTCTTGTTTTCCATTTCATTTAGTTGAGCTTTGATCTTAGATATACCTTTTCTTCTGCTCGGAATGGAATTGGTTTGCTCTTCTTTTTCCAATTCCTTGAGTATTTCCATTAGGTTTCCAGTGTCTAATCTTTCTGTTTTTTGGATGTGAGCATTTATTGGTCTTAGTTTTCCTCTCAGATATGCGTTTTCTGTATCCCATAGGTTTTGATAAGATGCGGCTCCATTGTTATTTTCTTTTGAAGAAGTTCTTAATTTCCCTATGAATTTCTTCCTTGACCCAATAGCTATTCAACATTAGATTGTTTAGTTTCCAAGACTTAGTGATGTAGTGTGTATTTCTGTTATAATTGAACTCTAAATTTATACCACTATGGTCAGAGAAGATACATGGTATTATTTCTTTTTCCTTGAATTTTTTGACATTTGATTTGTGGCCTAGCATGTGATCACTTTTGGAGAAGGGTCCATGGGCTGCTGAGAAGAATGTAAATTCAGCTTTATTTGGGTGGAATGTTCTGTATAGATCTGTCAGACCTTTTTGGTCAATAGCTTTGTTTAGGACTCTTATTTCTTTACTTAATTTCTGTTTGAAGGATCTATCCAGTTCATTTCATGGTGTGTTGAACTCCCCTGATATCGTGGTAGTGATGTTTAAATTGGTATTTAGCTCAGACAAGGGTTGCTTCATGTAATTGGGTGCTCCTGCATTGGGTGCATAAATGTTGAGAATTGTTAGATCTTCTTTTTGGATTTTCCCTTTCACAATTATGGAGTGGCCCTCTTTATCCTTTTTTACTTTTGCTAATTTGAATCTAATGTTGTCTGCGAATAATATAACTACTCCTGCTTTCTTTTGACTTCCATTTGCCGAGATGATAGATTTCCATCCCTTAATCTTCAGCCGAGTGGCATTTTTACGGGTTTGATGTGTTTCCTGTATACAGCAAATACTAGGTTTGTGTAATTTTATCTACCCTGGCAGTCTATGTCTCTTCAGAGGATAGTTTAAACCATTTATGTTTATTGAGAGAATAGAAATTTGGGTAAGATTTCTGTCCATATTGATGGGTGAAGTCATGTTGCTTTGGCTTAGATCTTGAGCCATAATGAAGTTCGAGGTCTAGACTTCAAATCTTTGGGGGTTTTATTTGGAGGAGTGTCTATTGCCCTGTTCACCATGGAAGGCAGGTATGAGAATTTCCTGTAGGGCTGGTCTGGTCTTTGCATATTCCTTCAGCGATTGTTTGTCTAAGAAGAATTTTATTTTGCCCTCGTAGAGAAACTTAATTTTGCCTATAAAGAGTTCTACATTGGGCTTTGTTCTGTTTTAGAAGATTAAGGATAGGCACCCATTCCCTCCTGGCTTGTAAGGTTTCAGATGAGAAATCTGCAGTTAGTCTGATAGGCTTTCCTTTATAGGTTATTTGTTGTTTTCACCTTGTTGTACGGAGGATTGCTTCTTTCACATTTACTTTGGTCAGCTTGATAACCCCATGACAAGGCGATTGCCTATTCACATTGTGTCTCCCAGGAGTTCTGTGTGCTTCTCGTATTTGGATATCCAGATTTCTAGCTAGGGCCAGCATATTTTCCTCCATTATGCCGTAAAATATGTTTTCCAATCCTGTGAGTGTCCCTCTTCCCCTTCTGGAATCCCAATTGGCCTAAGATTTGACTGTTTACATAATCCCACACTTCCTGTAAGCTTTGGTCTTGTTTCTTGTTTCTGTGTACCCTTTCTTCCTCTGATTTGATTAGCGTGTAGGCATAATCTTCAAGCTCTGAGATTCTTTCCTCAGCATGATCTATCCTGTTTTTGAGGCTTTCCACTGTTTTATGGAGTTCCTTGAATGTTTCCTTTATCGCCAGAATTTCTGCATGGTTTCTCTGAATAACTTCAATATCTTTGGAGACTTTTTCATTCATTTCCTGGATTGTTCTTTTTTCTCTATGTTGGGATTCTATTTTTCTCTTCAATACTGTTGAGCTTTCTAACAATCCATATCCAGAATTCTTCCTCTGTTAGTTTAATCATATCATGTAAGTTGGTGTCAGTTGGTGGGGAATGAGTATTTTCTTTTGGAGGAGACATTTCTCTCTGATCCTTCATTATTCCTGATGTCTTTCACTGGTTCTTCCTCATCTGGATACTTTGTTGAAGACCAGAGGTGTTGGAACTCGATTATGGGCTGTGTTCTTGACATCCAAAGGATTGCTCCTTGGAAGAGCTGAGGAGTATGTGTTCTGGTCCTGTATCTTCTAAGAGGAGTTTGAGCTTGTTGCATTATCTTTGTCCTGATGTCTTCACCTTCTGTCTATAGAGATTAGTGGATTTGGGTCCCTTGCTTAGACACCCAAGGGATTGTTCTCTTTAGTGAGATAGAGACCAGTTTTCACCACTAGGTTGAAATGGGAGGCACTGTATTAAGCACTGAGTTTACTCTTTCTTTTATCTCTGTGGTTTGTGGGAAGGAGTCAGTTATCAATGTATCCTAAGATGTTTGTATTGTGCTCTAAGCCTCTAAATAGGATATACAGGTATCTCAGTGTTAATCAAGTGACTTGCCACTCCCAATGGTTCCTCGAGTCCTCAGGAATGGCAGCCTCCTTCACTACTCCACCTTGCTACCATAGGCTCTGCTCTCTGGGCACAGAACGTAAACAGCTAAATGCAGCAAGATTGCCGCCAAACAAAACGCCACTCTCGCCTTTCCACCCTTTTAAATTCAGCTTCCAATTTCACCTGTTGGGTTAGGGCAGAGGATGAGACTGAGCTCCATAGCAGGGCAGGCCTCCGCAGCGCTTCCAATCTACAGAATGGCGGTGGCAGGCTTTGACGGTGCTGATGCCGTGTATCCCCTGTTTGGCGGAAGGCTGTATTGGGTTTGGCAGGGTGGCTTCAATCAACCACTGCACTCCCTAATTCCCCCACTCGCAGAGACCCAGTGGTTTATGTGTGGGGAGCTACCCTCTGTCTATCCAGTGCCAGTCACAGCTTCAACGGGGACCAAAGGCCAATCCTCCTTTAAGATAGAGTCCCCACTTCCTCCACCTGAAAGCGTCCTGAGGTAGAATGCCCAATTTGGCACTCCTTTCCGGGGTGCAGGGAGGCAGCCACTTAGTTCAGCACCTGTAGGTACAACTCCTGCACCTGTTTCAGCAGATCGCTGCAAACTCAAAGAGCTGGCCTCTCCAGACACGGGAACAGTTCCGCTGGTCTAGGGTAGTGGGGGTGCCCGAGACAGGCATCCCTCATGGCTATCTGCATCTGCAAGCTGTAGGGTGGGGCAGCGGGGCTGGGAAGGAGCCACAGGGCTCGGACTCTTTCCCCACCTACTGCCACCCCAGGAGAGCACTGCAAACTCAGAGGGCTGCCTGCGCCAGAAGTGGGAACTCTTCGGCTGCTCTAGGGCAGTGGGGGTGCCCGAGACGGGCGTCCCCTGTGGCTCTCCATGTCTCCAAGCCAGCTTTCCACATCTCCAAGCTGCGGGGCAGGGGACGAGGCTGGGAAGGAGCCCCAGGGCTGGGAATCTTTCCCCACTGACTGCCACCACAGCAGAGCGCTGCAAACTCTGGGGGCTGCCCGCTCCAGAAGTGGGAGCTGTTCAGCTGCTCTACTGCAGTGGGGGTGCCCGAGACAGGCGTCCCGTGCAGCTCTCCTCGTCTCCAAGCCGTGGGACAAGGCGGCGGGTTGGGACCCGGCCGCTGGGTTCAGACCCTTCCTGTACTCTCCAGTGCTTCAGCAGGGTGCTGTGGAAAGTTCAATATGCTGCCTGCTCCAGACTCCCCTCCAAACCGCTCGTCTACCCTCGTTGCCACCTCCCACCACCTTCAGGCGATTCTCTGCCTGTGTGGGAGTGGGGGTCAGTGGGGATGGGATCCTATCCCTGTGTAGCGGGGAAGGGGTGCCTCCTACGGCTAGCCCATGGAGCAGCAGACATGCAAACATGCTTGCTCCCCACAGTTTCTCCAACTCCCCAGGTTTAGTGGAAATATTTCAGTTCACCTTTAAATATTGTCCATGATTGTCGTATCCCGGTACCTCTTTGCAGTCTTGTGAAGCTAATCCAGAGTAGGTGTAGATGACCTGTGTGTGGTTGTCCATCCTCTTCAGCTCTCACCCTGGGAGCCAAGAGCCAAGGGGTCAGCCCTATTCCACCATTTTTCAAAATCCTTAATGACATTCCTTGCTGCAGTTTCTCCATCAGGAATATTCAAAGCAGTTTCCTAATACACAGGAATTGAAAGTGTTTGTCATGTTGGCTCTTAAAATGATAAACTCATTTTTTTGTTCAATAAAAGAAAATTTGCAATAACAAAATACATGTACAATTAGAATTTTATAATTTCCAAAAAGTAAGCTGCCTTTATTAACCAAAGTACTTGTTTGCAGTGTTTTATCTGTGAAAACTTTTTAAAACTTTTACAAAACTTAAATTTTTAAAATGTTAACTTAAAAATTCTTGCCATGTTTTTGTGCATACCACTGCTGTCTCTGTTTACTGTTTCCCAACTCTGAGAGAAGAGCCTGTCTGTATGCTTCATACATTTTAAGAGTCTCTTCCAGTTCTTTCATGAAGAGCAACTTTAGCATTCCCTGGTATGTATCCAGGTCAGCCAGCTGGAAGGGTTCCCACTTCAGAATGTGGTCAAATTTCACAGTAGCTCAAGCATAAACCTGAAGCCAGTCAGGAATTTCTGCAGTATGATATGGATTTTCAGGTACTAGAAGGGACTGATTTCTTTCAGTTTGCTGTGTCTGGTATGTGACAGGAGGTGGTTGATCATACCAAGGTACGCTAGGAGCACAGGGATGCCTGTACTGAGCCTTATTTGTGTGATCTACATAATAAGCTCCAAATTCTGATGACTCAGCTCTCTCTCATCCTGGAGGAATTCCTTCTCGCTCAAGGGGATGGCTCCAATGAGTTGTATTTGTGTTATGATCTATATAATATTTTCTCCCTCTCATTGTCCAGTCCTCAGACCAGCCAGGAGGAAGAGGTAAATCTTCAGAACCATGGTTAGTTAAATTTCCTAAAGATGTAGCAGCAACTCTCCCAATACCTGAAGGGTGACTCCCCTGATTCTGTGTCATTCTTTGGAAAAGATCATGGTTGTATTCATATCTGTAGTCTTCATGTGCACGATCTCCAAGTGGCCGCCTTCTCTGACCATCAAAAAATTTGTCTGAATAATAATATCTGGAACCAGAGTCTCCATTTTCAATAGCAAAATTAACTTCTGTTAAAAATGACTGAGAAGAGCCATACTCTCGAGGAACATCTGCTAGACTGCTGGCAAGATAAGAAGGTGCAGATAATCTGTTGCTTTCTCTTTTCATTATTTCATGAGGAGTTCTTTGAATTGGAGTTCTAAGAAACTCTGGTTCCTTGAAACTACTCCATCTCCAGAAGCTGAAAAGGCATTAGAGCTTGAATCTGGAAGACAGATATCAGTTCGTCTTGGAATTGTTGGACCATGCCGGATGAATGAAGGCATAAGATTCCGCAGCAGAGGCAACGTCTCCTTCTTCACGAACTTCCCCTGCACCTAGGCCAGCTTGAGGTGGGACTGCAAACCAATATAACCTCTATTTAAAGTAATATGGAGATACCTCAAACAACTAAAAGTAGAACTACCATTTAAAGCAGTAATTCCACTAGTGTATATCTATCCAAAGGAAAAAAAGACACTCTATAAAGAGGACATCTGCACTTGACTGTTTATAGCAGCACAATTCACAATTGCAAAGATACTGAAATAACCCAAGTGCTCATTAATTCATGAGTGGATTAATAAAATGTGGTATATGTACACCATGGAGTACTACTCAGCCACCAAAAACAATAGCACCTCTTCTATTATCCTGGATAAAGCTGGAGCCCATTCTACTAAGTGAAGTATCCCAAGAATGGAAAAACAAACTCCACATATATTCACCATCAAATTGGTGTACATAAAATAGTAACATTCATCGACTATCATGTAGGCGGGAGGGGAATGAGGGGACGGGTAAATTCACACCTAATGAATGTGGTGCACACCATCTGTGGGTGGACACTCTTGTAGTTCTGACTCGGGTGGGGCAAAGGAAATATATGTAACCTAAACATTTGTACCCCTGTAATAAGCTGTAATAAAAAATGAGAAAATAAGACAAACGGCGTGGATGTGGAAAGATAGGAACACTCATACACTGCTGGTGGGACTGCAAACTGGTACAATCTCTATTTAAAGTAGTGTGGAGGGCTGGGCACAGTGGCTCATTCCTGTAATCCTAGTACTCTGGGATGCCAAGGCGGAAGGATAATTTGAGATCAGGAGTTCGAGATCAGCCTGAGCAACCATGAGACCCACGTCTCTACAAAAAATAGAAAGAAATTAGCTGGACAACTAAAAGTATATAGAAAAAAATTAGCCAAGCATGTTGGTGCATGCCTGTAGTCTCAGCTACTATGGAGGCTGAGGCAGTAGAATTGCTTAAGCCCAGGAGTTTGAGTTTGCTGTAATCTAGGCTGACACCATGGCACTCTAGCCTGGGTAAACAAAGTGAGACTCTGTATAAATAAATAAATAAATAAATAGTATGGCGATACTTCAAAAAACTAAAAGTAGAACTACCATTTGACGCAGCAATGCCACTAGTGGATATCTACCCAAAGTTACAAAAAACATTCTATGAAAAGAACATCTAAACACCAATGTTTATAACAATACAATTGACAATTGCAAAGATGTTGAAACAAGCCAATTTCCCGTAAATGCATGAGTGGATTAATAAAATGTGATATATATCTACCGTGGAGTACTACTCAGCCATCAAAAATAGTGAACTACCTATTATATTATCCAGGATGGAGCTTGAGCCCATTCTTCTAAGTGCAATATTACAAGAATATAAAAACAAGCACCACATGTACTCATGCTTAATTTTTTTTATTTGAGCATATTATGGGGATACAAATTTTAAGGATTCAAATAATTACCTTGCTCCTACTCCCCCCACAAGTCTGAGTTTCAAGCGTGACCATCCCCTAGACAGTGCATATCTCAGTCATTATGTATGTATATACCTGTCTCTCCAGCCCCCCCCCACCCGCCCAATACCCAATTAATGTAGTTCTTATGTGTCCACTTAGCTGCTGCTCAGTTAATATCAGTTTGCTGGTGAGTATATGTGGTGCTTCTTTTTCCATTCTTGGGATACTTCACTTAGTAGTATTGCTTCCAGCTCTATCCAGGAAAATACAAGATGTGCTATATCACAATTGTTTCTTAGAGCTGAATAGTACTCCATGGTATACATATACCACATTTTATTAATCCACTCATGAATTGATGGGCACTTGGGTTGTTTCCACAGCTTTGCAATTATGAATTGTGCTGCTATAAACATTCTAGTGCAGGTGTCTTCTTTGTAGAGTGTCATTGGATCTTTTGGGTAGATGCCTAGTAATGGGATTGCTTGTCAAATGGTAGATCCACTTGTATCATTTTAAGGTATCTCCATATTGCTTTCCAAAGAGGCTGAACTAGTTTGCAGTCCTGCCAGATGTGTAGGAGTGTTCCTATTTCTCCGCATCCATGCCAACATCTGTTGTTTTTGGACGTTTTGATAAAGGCCATTCATACTGGAAATAAAAGGTATCTCATTGTAATTTTGATTTCCACTTCCCTGATGATTAGAGATGTTGAGCATTTTCTCATGTTTCTTAGCCATTATTCTGTCTTCCTTAGAAAAGTTTCTGTTCATGTCCCTTGCCCACTTTTGATAAGGTGGTTTTATTTTTTCTTGCTGATTTTTGTGAGTTCTAAGTAGATTCTAGTTGTCAGTCCTGTATCAGATGTGTAGGATGTGAAAAATTTCTCCCAATCTGTATGTTTTCTGTTTACTTTCATAATTATTTCTTTGGCTGTGCAGAAGCTTTTTAGTTTGAACATGTCCTATTTATTTATTTTTGTGGCTACTGTGATTGATTTTGGGGTCTTCTTCACAAATTCTTTGCCTAGCTGATGTCTAGGAGAGTGTTTCCAACATTTTATTCTAGAATTCTTATAGTGTTATATCTTAGGTTTAAGTCTGTTACACAGGGTGAGTTGATTTTTGTGAGAGGTGAAAGGTGTGGATCCTGTTTCAGCCTTCTACAAGTGGCTATCCAGTTTTCCCAGCACCATTTATTGAAAAGGGATTCTTTTCCCCAGCATAAGTTTTTGTCTTCGTTGTCAAAGGTTAGATGGCTATATGAGGATGGTTTTATATCAGGCTTCTAAGGTCTGTTCCACTGGCCAATATTTATATTTTTTGTGCCAATACTAAGTTGATTTATTTACTACTGCTTTGAAGTATAGTTTCATATCTGGCATATTAATACCTCCCATTTTGTTCTTATTGCCTAGAGTTGCTTTTGATATGTGGGGTCTTCTCTGGTTCCATATGAAGCGTAAAATTTTTTCCATATCTGTGAAGAATGATGTTGGCATTTTAATAAGTATTGCATTGAATCTGTAGATCAGTTTGGGTAGTATAGACATTTTAATGATGCTGAGTCTGCCAACCCACGAGCATGGTATGGGTTTCCATCTGTTTACATCCTCTGCTATTTCCCTCCTCGGTGTTTCATAGTTCTCCCTGTAGAGGTCTTTTACCTCCTTGGTTAAGTATATTCCTAGGTACTTTAATTTATTTGTTGCTATTGTGAAGGGGATTGAGTTTTTGATTTGGTTTTCAATTTGATTATTGTTGGCGTATATGAATGCCTGTTATTTTTGTGGATTGATTTTTTATCCTGAGACTTTATTAAATTCCTTTATCAATTCCAGAAGTTTCTAGGTTGAATCTTTGGCGTTTTCTAAATATAATATCTTATTATCAGCAAACAGTGAATGTTTGGTCTCGTCTGCTCCAATTCGGATACCTTGAATTCCACTTTCAAGTCTGATTGCCATAGCCAGGACTTCCAGCACTATGTTGAATAGAAGTGGAGATGGTGGTTAGCTTTGTCAGGGTCAAGTTCTAAGTAGGAATACTTTCAATTTTTCCCGATTCAGTATGATGTTGGCTATGGGTCTGTCGTATATGGCTTGTATCATTTTTAACAATGTCCCTTCTATGCCTATTTTATTAAGTGTTCTTATCATGAAAGGGTGTTGAATTTTTTCAGAAGCTTTTTCTGCATCTATTCAAAGAATCATACGATCTTTGTTTTTGCTTTTGTTTATGTGGTGAAATACATTTATAGATTTACGTATGTTGAACCTTCCCTGCATCCTTGGGATGAAGCGCAGTTGGTCGTGATGGATTATTTTCTTGACAAGCACCTGGATTCGATTCACAAGGATTTTGTCAAGAATTTTTGCATCTATATTCATAAGGGATAATGGTCTGTAGTTTTCTTTTTTTGTTGCATCCTTTCCTGATTTTGGCATCAGAGTTATGTTCGCTTCATAAAAGGTGTTGGGGAAGTTTCCTTTCTTCTCCATGTTGTGGAATAATTTCTGCAAGATAGACACCAGTTCTTCTTTGTAAGTGTGGTAAAATTCAGAAGTGAAACCATCTGGACCAGGAATTTTCATTTTACGAAGATTTTTAATTGCCGTTTCTATTGCGGCTCCTGATATTAGTCTGTTCAGGAATTCTATTTCTTCTTCGTCGAGCCTAGGGAGACTGTGTTTCTAGAAATTTGTCCATTTCCTCCACATTTTCTAGTTTCTGTGCATAAAGGTTTTTGTAGTATTCATAAATTATATCTTTATCTCCTTGGGGACAGTTTAGATATCTCCTTTTTTGGCCCTGATAGAGCTTATTAGAAATTTCCCTTTTCTGCTTTACGTTAGCCTAGCCAAAGGCATATCAATTTTGTTTATTTTTTCAAGGAACCAACTTTTTGTTTTATTAATCTTCTGTATAACCTCCCTGTTGTCAATTTCGTTAAGTTCTGATTCAATCTCTTTAATTTAACTTCTTCTGCTGGGTTTGATGTTGGTCTGTTCTTCTTTTTCCAGCTTTTGAGTGGATTCATTAAATTGTTTGTTTTTGATCTTTTTGACTTTTGGTTATAGGCATTTTTGGAAATAAACTTTCTTCTCAGTACTGCTTTAGCTGTGTTCCAGAAGATTTGATAACTTGTCTCTCCTTTGTCATTTTGTTCAAATAATTTTTTTTATTTCCATCTTTATTTCTTCATTTATGAAGTAATAATTTAAATGAAGGTTGTTTAATTTCCATATTTTATGTAGAAATGTGGGTTTCTGTTAGGGTTGATTTCTATTTTTATTCCACTGTGATCTTAGAAGACACATGGAATGATTTCTATTTTATATTAAATTTTGTGAGACTTACTTTGTGTCCTAGGATATGGTCTATCTTAGAGAATGTCCCGCTAGTTGATGAGAAGAATGCATATTCAGGTTATTTTAGTAGAATGTCTTGTAAATGTCAGTCAGACTCCATTGTTCTGGAGTTTTGTTTAAGTCCATTATTTATTTATTAATATTCTGTTTGAAGGATCTGTCTTGTGCCGTCAGTGGGGTGTTGATATCTCCAGTTATTATGGAGTTGCTGTTAATCAATTTGCTTAGATCCAGTAAGGTTTCCTTTATGAATCTGGGTGCACTGAAGATGGGTTCATATAAATTTAAAATTGTTATGTCTTCTTGGTGAATTGTGCCCTTCACCATTATATAATGACCATCTTTGTCTTTCACTAATTTTGTTGGTTTAAAACCTAAATCATCTGAGATCAGAATTGCCACTCCAGCCTTCTTTTGGCTTCGGCTCACTTGAAATACTGAACTCCACCCCTTTACTTTTAGTCTATATGCATCCTTGCAGATTAGATATGTTTCCTGAAGACAGCAGATACTTAGCTTGCATTTTCTTATCCATTCAGTCAGCCTATGTCTCTTGAGTCGAGAGTTAAACCATTCACATTTTTTTGACTGACTTTATTTTTTTATTCTTATACCCTTTCCCATTTCCCCTTACAAGATACATGATTTTCAATGTGTTTTATTTATTTTTATTTTTTTTATTTCGGCATATGATGGGGATACAGATTTTAAGATTTCAATAAATGCCCTTTCCCCCCTCCCCCCACATGTCTGAGTCTCCAGCATGACCATCCCCCAGACGGTACACTTCTCACTCATTATTTATGTGTATACCCACCCCCTCCCCCTCCCCCTGCCCAATACCCTATTACTGTAGTACCTATGTGTCCACTTAGGTGCTGCTCATTTAATACCAGTTTGCTGGTGAGTATATATGGTTCTTGTTTTTCCATTCTTGGGATACTTCACTTAGTAGTATGGGTTCCAGCTCTAACCAGGAAAATATAAGATGTGCTATATCACCATTGTTTCTTAGAGCTGAATAGTACTCCATGGTTTACATATACCACATTTTATTAATCCATTCTTGGATTGATGGGCACTTGGGCTGCTTCCAC
>VSMD01097868.1:0-207822 GCA_008750895.1 Mirza zaza
GGCCTATTCAGTCCCATTGCTAATAGTAAATGACAATGAATGTTGAGATTTCCAAGCCACCATAACCAGGTCATCTTCCTGCTTATTTCTCTAGTTTCATATCTTTTGACATAAATAGGAAGAAAAATTATAGCTGTGAGGTTTTTCAGAAAACATACCATTTGTTTTACTTAGAGATTTATCCCTGGAACAAGTTGAGCTTCCAAACAATAAAACTGCCATGTACAAGATTTCTTTAAAAGAAATTCTGCTTGAAGATGTATTGGGAACTAGAATATTAGAAGTAAGTGACAGGTTTCTGATAGCAAAAGCAAATATTCCTTTCAATAAAGAGAAATAAAATAAATTTCCTAAGCAAATTTCATTGTCAGTGCATTTAGGGCAATATTGAACTATGTCTCAATGGGGTTTCTCTATGAGCACAATCTGGCACTCAGCTGCAGAATCATATTTTGTAAACTAGAGAACTGGAAATGTGCTTAGGGAGCTGCTGGGCTTTCCCCAGAAATACTAGTGGTTTCAAGGAGAGTACTGAGCAAGTCGTTTAGCCCCTCCTTGAATGTCTATTTTCTTATTCTTAACCACTTCGATATGGCACTCACTGGGTCCCGAAACCTTGCCCACAGCTGGCACTCATAGTCCACATGATAGCTTGTGCTGTGCATTGACGACGAATCCGTTTTGCTCTTGTGTGATGAGGAAAGCTTTAAAGCACTGAAAGCTTGTTTTACTTTACAGGCAGCTTCACTTGTAATGTAAATCAGACTAGGTAACATATACAAATATGTTTTCATTATGTTATTTTTAAATGTTCACAATTTTATTTTTATAAATGAAAAATTAGAAAAGTCATATCATGGCTGTCAGCTAGTCACTGTTCACGTTCATCTGTGGCTGTTGACTACAGTTGACGGTGGTCCCAAAGTGGTTAAGTATAGAATTTTCAGTATAGAATTTTCAGTATAGAATTTTCCTTCTTTTTAGGAACAGGAGATCTTCATATCTTTTAGCTCTTTTGGAGCTAAACCCAAAGGTAAAGGCACCTGAGAATATGATGCTTGGGAGACACTTAGGATAAGGTCCAGATTCTTTAACCTAGTCACCAGAGTCTTGCCTCCCTGCCAGTCCCATTTCAAATACTCTTCCAACCATGTGTATCCCTAGTGTTGAGACTTGCCCACCAGTAATTTTTTCATAAACTCCACCCTTTGTTTGAAACACTCTCCCCAACTGGTAACCCAACTAGTCATTTATTCATTACTTGAATAATTATTCATGTTCCTGGTGTGGACTGGGGCTGAAGATATACTGATTGAAAGACAAAGTCCTTGCCTTTTATATTTTAATAAGGGGACCTAAACAAAAAACAAGCTTACAAACAGAAAAATGAAGGTGATAGTGAGATGTATGAAGAAAATGCACATTCCTCAGATCTCCACTGAGACATGACCATTCTCTACTCATGACATAAATTAGGAAAGCCTCTTTAGTCTTTCGTTACACTGTTTTTATTCTTTGTATTTTCCTTACTTTTATGTCTCCAGCATTTATCATGGTGCCTGCTATATAGTAGACAGCAGTGATATGTTTGTCAAATAGATTAATAAATTATGGTTTGAAGATATGATACAAATCAAAATTGTCTAGTATTTGTTGCTTGATTTTTATAGGTAAGAAACATGTCTTTACAATGATGAGTGCCTAATTCATTCTTTTACTATTATTCTAAAAAGGTAATACACAAGCGGTCTTAAAGAATGAAGGGGAATTCAAAGCTGAACAAGAGCCACTGGAGAGGGGAAGCCAGGTAGTGAAAAAGCATGTTCAAAGATATATTCAGGGAACCGATGGGGAAATTTCAATTAACCAGGCAGTGCTTGGGAAGTGTGAGGGTGAGGTTTGGAAGCAAATTCAATTACAAGTTAATATTGAGCTCTTCCTAATAAGTTAAATGTTGAGGTTTGGAAATTACTTATTTAAAGGATCCTTTGACCACACGCATTTTCATTTGAAAAGGATTGTAAATTCTTCCTATCATCTCTATTTTTATAGTGGAAATGGGTTAAAAACACACACACAAGAAAAAGGCACATGGCTAGGAACACTCATTATGATTCAAAAACATGAACTAGAAAGTACAGTGTCTTTCTGCTTTGAGAACAGACAACAGTATCATTTTTATAAATGAAAGTAGAGATAGAGTCACTGTAATACATATTTCTGCAATAACAAACCAGAGAAACTTAGAGACAAATAAATACTTGTTGCCAGGGTAATACTTTCTCCTGAGTAAAAGACATGCATTAACTCTCACAATAGAGTCATCTAATAAATGATTCATCCAGACACTAATATTTAATCAGTTCATACCTTTAATTGCTCTAAGAACCTTTTAAACACTGTAGCACATTTAAACATATTCACTATTATTCCTTGTTCAAGGTTAATTCCTTAATCAAACTTGTTTTAAAATGAATAAATGACACAAAAGGAAGGAATATTATCAATCGCTTCGTACTAAATGCAATGTTGTAATTATTTTCTTTAGATAAGTAAATTTTTACCTGTAATGTTTTACCTAATAATTTTTCTCACAATTTTAAATGTTAATAAAAACTATGTGAAGCCATACAGTTTGCTCTGCTGTTGTTACTTATTAAATAGATTTCAATTTTTCTGTAGAGCTGTTTTTTAATTTTTTATGGCACTGCACTGTTTAAACTACTTAGTTTCATAATATAAGTTATCAATAATATATTTTCTACATTCAGCGAAAGAAAATGTGATGACAGATTAAGAAATATTAATGGAGTTACTTCACATTTAGCATTTCTTCCCATGTGTATGGCAATCCTTATACAAATAAAAATGCTACCCTGGATTATTATACTTTTCCACAAGAGGGCTCTTGAAAGGCAAAATCACTGCCCATGATTAGTGATCTGCTTACATCTATTGGTAAAAATGAGAGAAACATGATTTTAAAACATTTCCTGGAGAATTAACTAAATTTTTAAAAATTTACTTTACATTAAACTAATATTTCCACTAACTATATTTAACTAATAGTAATAAAGTCTGAAATTCATTGACTGCTTCCTTTGTGCCAGGCTATGTGTTAAATGCCAGGTATGTAGCTAGTATTATTATTAATTGCACTATAGATAGTCAATTATGCTTAAGCATGGAATTCTAGAGATGGATTGGCTGGGTTTGAATCCCAGCTCTGCCATTCTTACTGTTTCTGTGACTTTAGGCAAGATGCTTGTTACTTAATTTTATCAGTCCTCAGTTGTCTTCCATAAAATGAGGTTGTTGTAAGGATTAAGGAAATTATGATGCATAAAGCATTTAGAAGAATGTCTGGCACATATTAAGTGCTTTGTGAATTTTAGCTACTACTGTTAATATAGAAGACAAAACAGGCACAGAGAGATTAAAAGACTTGCCCCAAATCACACATCAGTGGCTAGAAAGACCCAAGATTTGACTCATTCAATGTGCTGGAGCACGTACTAATCAATGTCTCTAAGAGAAAATTGGCAACACCATTTCCCTATTCCCACTCCCTCTCACCCATCCATGCTTGCCCACACCACCTGCCCTGCCTATGCTCCTGAATTATCCATGCTTCTCGCTGCTAATTCTCACTGTAATAATCATTGGTTTCTGTACTGAACTCAGCCATGAGTCTACTTGAGTTCCAGGACAACATCTTATTTAATTTTCTTTCCTAACACATTGTGGGCACTTACTTTGGTTGGCAAAGATCAAAAAGGATTATAAAAAAAAAAAAATAAGGATATCTAATGTCTGCAACTGTCCTGTAAAACAGTTTTTGTTAATCTTATATAACAGATGAAGAAATTGAAATTCTAAGAGGCTTTATCATCAAGATCTCATAACTTGGAAATTGCCAAACTATTTGAAACCAGATCGCACTCCAAATCCTGTGTTTTTTCCCTATAATACACCACCCTCATGGTTGTTAGTGCATTTATTTACTGGCTGAAGTGAGACTGAAAAATCCTACTAAGAAACATAACTGAGCTTTTTATAGGTAGATTAGAAATGCAGATGATCAATACATAGATGATAGAGATATGCGAGGAGTTTTTAGCAACCTTCTAAACTTTTTGTTTATTTTTATATATTTATTTTTCTTTTTAACATATTGATTGAGGTGAGATGCAGCCTTTTTTTGCAATAACTTAAGTATTCAAATAGTTTTCTTCAAACAGTTTTGGTTAAACTTTTTAATAAGGTTAAAAATTCTCAAATTAATTTTATAACTCCTCTGTTAGAATTATTTTTGTGGGAAATTTTAAAAAAATGTTACCACGAGCATGAAGAATAAGAATGGTATACGATGAGAGTCTATCATAAGGAGAATTACCTGGTCGGGGATTTGGGAAAGCTTCCTTCAAGAGCAGATGTCTGAGCTGAGAACGGAATGATGGGTAGCTGTTAACCAGGTCAAAGGGGAAGTGAGAATATTATTCCAAGCAGAGGAAAAAGCATGTGCAAAGGCCCTGTAGCAGGAGAGACCGTCCTGCTGAGGAGGAGAGAGAACGAAGACAAGAGGCAGAATGGTTTGAGAGGGTAAACCAATGGAAGGTAGAAGGCAGATAATTTGTTAATATAGTAAACATTTTTTTTGGGGGGGGGCGGCTACCATATGCCTGCTAGTCCTGTAGGTTCAGAGGAATAAAAAAGTAATAATATATTTTTCTCTCACAGAACTTCTTCTTAATCTAGCAAAAGATGGTTACTCGCCCACACACAAACACACCCCTAGATATAATCAGTATTGTAATAGTAGTAAGGACAAAATTCTGTGGGAGTGCAACAGAAGAAGAAATTAAGTGTAATTGAGGAAGTATGGGCAGGAAGGGATTGGCAAAGTTTTTATGGAGTAATTGACATTTGAGCTGAGCCTTAAAGATATTCCAGGCAACAGCGTGAAGAGAAGCATGAGGTGTAAATAGCAGCCAGAAGTCTATTAAATAATAATTCCTTTGAAGGGTCTATTTACTTATTTTAAATTTCAAAGGAGAGTCTTTTTGCTGCAGACAGTAGAATTAAACTAGAAACTGGTAACAAAAAAGAGAAATGAATGAAAACTTTTAATATTTGCCATTAATTTATATAGTTATAAGTAAACCATTGATAAAATGAGTAACCACAATCAAAATTAGAAAATGCTTGGAAATAAGTGATAACACAGTGCACATATCAAAATATATATGATGCAAAGTAGCCATGCATGCATAGATGACAAATTTACAGACTAATGTGCATATATTAGAAAAAAAGGCTAAATATCAACACTCCACATATCTATCTCAAGAAGCTATATGAAGAGTAAATTAATCCAAAGAAAGTAGAAGAAAAAAATGACATATGCATAATTCCAACAAATATAAAACAACTATACAATAAATCAACAAGACCAAAAGTTGGTTCTTCAAAAATATAATGAAATTTATAAAACCCTCAATCAAGGAAAAAATAAAGAAGTCAAAAATAATATCAGAAATCAAAAAGGAAATGTTACTATGGATTCTATAAGTGTTACAAGATACTAGGAAGATATCTTTTTTTCTTTTAGCAGCTAACTAACTAAAAGGAAGATAACTATAAACAGTGTTATAGTCTAATTTCAAAATTTACATGATATAAGCAAATACCTTGACAACATCATTTGATACAACTAAGCAAGAAAAAAAATTGTAAATGGGAATTGTTCTACTTGTAATAAAGAATGAAGAATATACTTATAGAAGTAGTTATTCTCTTCTTTCTGCTTCCCAATATCCAAAAGATGATAATGTTTGCTAATATCATTGAGCATTTCTCAACTATCACCACTAGGTGGCAAACGTTTCCAAACTATGGCAGGAGCCTGCAGTGAACACAGCTTTTTGGACACCATTTTTGGTGCTCTTCAGCAATAATTACGCAAACAGAATATTCTAAAACATTCTCACTAGTGTCATTTTGAGCAGCCTCGCTGTTTTCATGAAACAAAAGATAGCAACAGGAACAAAACTGCATTGAAAAAAATTTAAACACAGGTTTTATTGGCAGAAGTTGAAATCCTACTCTAACAATAGAACCTTCCACTTCAGGCTCAGAACAAGGCCAGAGAAGTGGAGCAGCCCTATCACAGATTCCCATCTCCATGACAACCTTTCAGTTCCATGCACAATTAAAGCTACAATATCATTTTTTTTTTCCGGGAAAAAAAAATCTGAGTCCTGGCTGATATTCATTTTTTAGAAGAGATCAGAGAAATTAAATTGATTCTAATTAGTGAGTCTGAATTATTGAGGGAGGGCATAGATTTGGAAATGCTTTACATAAGCATCCCTCTCTCTCTCCATTTGCAAATGAAAATATGTATTTTGTGTGGTTTGATGTACTAACATTATCACTATCCTTTTTAGCTTTCTTTGACAACAGCTCTTTTGTGCCAGGCGTTCTCAAAAATCCTGGCTTAATTTCCCTTTAGGCTATACTTGTGGATAAAAAAAAAAATCTGTTCATTTCATTAGCAATTAGATTTCGACCAGATGGTTTGGACAGTGTTGGGACTCTCTCGGAATCCTGGAATAACCTTATCTCTAGACTTTGTGCCTCTTTTCTTCTTCTAAAGACATTTCTAGGCTTTTTAGTTGTCAGTAAGAAAATCTGTGGACTCAGAATCCCTCTGGCCTGAAGGGGGTTGCTCAGAATTTTGGAGGGGTTCAAAGAAAATATTCAAAGGGTTTAAAAAAATGAAACATACAAAGAAAGTTTATTGGAAAAAGACTTTGGCGTATGAAGAACAAATGATTAATGGAGGATTTTATAACTTAATGACATTTTCAAGTACCGCATAATTGAAGGTATTCGAAATAGAGTGAAGGCCAACTATTTTGCTCCTTTAAAAAAAATTATTACTAAACAGAGAACAATGGGACCTGAGTTTTCATGTTATTTTATGAAAACTATAACATGAAAGACTTAGTTGAATTTAAGACGTTTCTGAGAATCTTGTGGATGAAACCAAAGTGGTGATATATTAGCAGGAGTTACTACAGAACATTCCATGAAAATCATAAACATATGTTTTTTCATTCCTTCTAGAAATGTACAAGTATAATCTTCCTGAAATCGGAGGAATGGGACCCTTTCAGTGCTAGCACCCCAAATTTTCATAGTATGAAATGTAGGTACAATGTCACTGTTGGTTTACTCATTTTAACATTCTTTAATGTCCTGTGAAGATCGCTGAGAGCAAGAGAGAAGCCAGTCTGCAGTCCAGTTCTCTGTAGATAGATGCTGTCATTGCTTGAAGAAGGTACAATTATTATTCCCTTTTTACAAGCACAAATTGTGATAAAGCAATTTATCTTTCCCAGAACTAAATCTGGGTTAGGTGGCATATGTTTCTTGTCTGTCCAGCATGCCTTTGGTCAAACACACTTACTTCATTCTTGCCCACCAGTGAATAGGGCTGGCCCATCAGTGGACATGAAACTGAGGCCTAGAAAAAGAGAGAATTCAATCTCCTGGCAAAAGGATACACTCAGGAGTGGACACAGGACACAAGCTTTGCCAATGAAAATTGTTTCCTCCCAGGGGAAATTTGAAGCTATGGGTTAAGAGGCAATTTCTTTTTATTTGTGGGGCAAATGTAAGCCCAGAATTATTGGTGGCCATTTTTGTCATCTTACAGGGAAAGCTTTTCAAAATGAAGCCAAGACAGTTAGAGCAAAGAAAATATAGCCTCTACACACAGATAATCTTAACATAGGAATTTAACATACGGGGACATAGACAATTTAACATACGAGGACATAGACAATTTAACATACGGGGACATAGACACCCAGTTAGACTTTAACTGTGAGGTGAAAAGAAAGAGAAAACATCTTTAATGATATTGTATGATCTCCTTGTAGCTAGATCCTGACAAACTCACTTATAAGTTGCTTATTAGAATGGGGACATTTTATTTATTAATTTTACTTTTTCAATTATCATTCAATCAAATGGGATTTTTCATGTACAGGTCTGTGAATTTTACAACTTTTATAGATTCAAATAACTACCACTATTATCGAGATATGGAAAGAGTCTCTTCCCCTACCTCAAACAATACCCTTGTGCCATTTCCTTATTGTCACATACTTCCTGCCCTAACCCTTGGCAACCATTGATCTGCTGTTCATCTGTATAGTTTATCTTTTTGAGAATGTCATATAAACGGAATCACATGGGATGCAACCTTTTGAGACTAACTTCTTTCCCTCATCACAATACATTTAAAATTCATTCAGATTGTGGCATGAATCAATAATCTGTTCTTTTTCATTGCTGAGTAGTATTCTGTTGTACGGAGGTATCACAGTTTCTTCATCCATTAACTCATTGAAGGACTTTTGTGTTGTTTCCGGTTTTAAAAAGATTTTATGAAGAAAGTTGCTCTATAAAAAAATTTTGTACAGTTTTTTGTGTGAGTATAAGCTTTTATTTCTCTAAAGAGTGGTGATTGCTGAGTCTTCAGTATATGTTGAACCTGATGAGAAACTGACAAACCATTTCACACAATGACTCTACTATTTTGCACTACTACCAGCAATGTATGAGAGTTTTAGTTGCTCTGCATCCTCTTCGCCACTTGGTATTTTTGATATTTTTCACTTTCTCCATTCTGATAAGTGTGTAGTGGTATCTCATTATGGTTCAACTTTGAATTTAGCTTATGGCTAATGATATTGAGCATTTTTTAAACACGCTGATTTATCATCCTTAGAATCTCTTTGGTGAGTGTCCAAGCTCTGACCATTTAAAAAATCGGTTTCTTTTTTTTTTTACTGTTGAGTATTGAGGGGGTTTTTAAATATATATTCTGGATATGTTATTTGCAAACATTTCCTCCCAGTTTATAGCAAGATCTTTTAATTTTGATGAAGTACCAGTTATCAGTTTTTTCTTTTATAAATTGTGCTTTGGTATGTCGTGTCTAAAAACTTTTTGCCTAACCTCAAGTTACAAAATGTTTTTCCTGTGTTCTCTTCTAAGTCCCATAAGGGACTACAATACAAAACTGAGTTTGAGAAGTACTACTACTCTCACCCAGGAAGCACATATTATACAGAAAAATTCTATAATAAGTTCTGCCTTCAGACTAACCTACGTTCATTGCTGGATTCATGTATAAACAAGTATATTTGGTCAATTTGCCAAACAGACCTTTAAAGACCTATGTATATAAAGGACTGAGGGACTTCCCAGAGACTCATGCTAAAAGACAAAAAAGACAGGCACACACACCCAATAATAGAGCTTTAAATTTGGGTGGGGAAGATTTCCTAGTACAACCAACTGTCAATCAGAACTGTGTTTGATGGAGTCCCTGTTTGAATTCTAGAAAAAGGCAGAAAGTAAAAGACATATTTCACTCAGATCAACCTGAAAGATTTGCCATTTAATGAGAAAAAACAAATGAGACAGTCATTCCTCCCCAATTCATTGTAGAAAGCCAGAATCGATTTGCCCTTGCATTTGCATCACCAGCAGCAGCCAGTGGAATTGGCGATAGTGTTTAGCTGAGACAGCCCTGGAGCACCCTGTGGTTCCCAGGAAAACCAGCAGAAATGGTCCTCCATTGCAATGGCAGAGATTGGAGAAGGCAGTGGTCTTCAGATGTGGAAACGGAAATGACGTTCATGTGACATGATGACACACAGTGGATGTGGAAGCAACAACTGACAGTGGGATGGCAGCCAACAAATGCAACTGACCAGTGGAAAGGCCAAGAAACAGAAGGCAGGAAGGGGAAAAATGTGGTCAAAAGACACAATTGTTGCTAGAATTTTTCTGAGAGTTTAAGTGAGAGGCACGGGGTCCTATTTTACTATGTCATTGCAAGGGCCAGTGAATCCTGGATTACCTGTTGATATTGCATTTGGTACCTATTATAGCCACTAATTGCATTGTATCAAGTCGAACATTTCTTTTTGTTTTCTTTTTTTTAATTTTAAAATATTAAGGAGATACAAATGTTTTTGCTTACATGGATTGCATATGCAATTCATGAGTCACAGCTATAAGTGTGCCCATCACCCAAATAGTGTTCATTGTGCTGTTAGGTAGATTTTCTCCCATCCTCTCCTCCCTATTCCCCCTGCTTGATTTCCACTAAGTTTTACTTCCCTATGTGCCCATGTGTACCCACTGGTTAGCTCCAATTTAATAACAAGTACATGTGGTGTTTGTTTATCCATTCTTTAGATACTTTGCTTAGGATAATGGTCTCCAGTTCCAAACAAATTTTTGCAAAAGGCATTAATTCACACTTTTGTTTATCCTAGTAGTACTCCATGGTATACAAATATCATATTTTGTTAATCAATTCATGAATTGATGAGCAATTGGGTTGATTCCACATCTTTGCAATTATGAATTGTGCTGCAATAAACATTTGAGTACAGAGGTCTTATTGATAAAATGACTGTTTTTCCTATGGGTAGATTTCCAGTAATGGAATTGCTGGATTGAATGGTAGGTATACTTTTAGTTCTTTGAACAATCTCCATGCTGTTTTCCATAGAGGTCGTGGTAATTTGCAGTTTCACCAATGATGTATAAAAACATTTCTTTCTCTCTGCATCGACACCAGCATCTATTGTTTTTGGACTTTTTAATAAAAGCCATTCTAACAGGGGGAAGGTGATATCTCATTGTGATTTTAATTTGCAATTCCCTGATGATTAGTGACATTGAGCATTTTTTTCATATGTTAATTGGCCATTTATCTATCTTCTTTTGAAAAGCTTCTATTCATATCTTTTGCACACTTTTTAATGGGGTTGTTTGTTTTTTTCTGGATGATTTGTTTGAGTTCTTTGTCAATTCTGAATATTAGTCCTTTATTGGATGTAGAGTTTGTGAATATCTTCTCCCATTCTGTAGGTTGTCTATTTGCTCTGCTGATTATTTCCTTAGTTGTGTAGAAACTTTTTAACTTAATAGAGTCTTATTTATTTTTATTGTTGCTTTAATTATCATTGGGGTTTTAATCATAAGTTCTTTGCCTTTGTCAATGTCTACAAGAGTTTTCCCTATATTTTATTTTAGAATTGTTATGGTTGCATGTCTTACATTTAGCTCTATTATCCATCTTGAATTAATTTTTGTGAATGGTGAGAGATATGGATCCTGTTTAATTCTTCTGCATGTGGCTATCCAATTTTCCCAGCACCATTTATTGAATAGCACTTATTTTCCCTAGTATATATTGTTGTCTGCTTTATCAAAAATCAGTTAAATGTATATAGATAGCTTTATATCTGAGTTCTCTGTTTTGTTCCTTTGGTCTATATCTCCATTTTTGTGTCATGCTTTTTTCGTTACTGTAGCCTTGAAGTATAATTTGAAATGTGGCAATGTGATGCTTCCAGATTTGTTCTTTTTGCTTAAGATTGCTTTGGCTATTTGGGCTTTTTTCTGGTTCCAAATGAAATACAGACTTATTTTTTCTGGGTCTGTGATATATGATGTTGGTATTTTGATGGGGATTGTGTTGAATCTGTAAATCACTTTAGGTAGTATGGGCATTTTAACAATGTTGATTCTACTAATTCCATTTGTTTAGGTCATCTGCTATTTCTTTCCTCAGTGTTTCATAGCTCTGTTTGTAGGCATATTTCACCTCCTTGATTAAGTATATTCCTAGGTATTTTATTTTCTTTGTAGCTATTGTGAATGGTATTGAGTCTTTGATTAACAGACTAATAATGAGCAGCAAGATCAAAGCAGTAATTTAAAAATCTTTCAACAACAACAACAACAACAACAAAAGCCCTTGACCAGATGGGTTCACAGCTGAATTTTACCAGAAATGCAAAGAAGAGCTGGTACTCGAACTGCAGAAATTATTCTATAACATCAAGAAGGGAATCCTCCCAAACTCATTCTACGAAGCCAGTGTCACCTTGAAACCAAACCCAGGAAAAGACATAACAAAAAAAGAAAACTACACATCAGTATCCCTTATGAATATAGGTCCAAAAATCCTCTATGAATTACTAGCAAAGTGATTTCAACAGCACATCAAAAAAATAATCCACCATAACCAAGTGGGTTTCATCCCAGGGATGCAAGGATGGTTCAACATACATAAATCAATAAATGTGATTCACACTTATTTTGTTCATATTTATTGAACAAAAAATAAACAGAAGCAAAAACAAGGATCATATGATCATCTTAATAGTTGTAGAAAAAGCATTTTGCAAAATTCAGCCCCTTTCATGATAAAAACCCTCAACAAACTGGGCATAGAAGGAACACACCTCAAAATTATAAAAGCCATATATGACAAACCCACAGTCAGCATCATAATGGAATGGAGAAAAGTTGAAAGCAGTCTCCCTAGGAACTGGAACACCACAAGGGTGCCCTCTGTCACCACTTCTATTCAACATAGTGCTGAATGTCATAGCCAGAGTAATCAGGCAAGAGAAAGGAATAAAGTATATCCAAATCAGGAAAGAAGAGGTCAAACTGTTACTTTTTGGTGACAATATGATCTTATATCTAGAAAACCCTAAAGAGTCCGTCAGAAGACTGCTGGAATTGATAAATAAGTTAAGCAAAGTCTCAGGTTACAAAATCAATGTACACAAATCAGTAGCATTTCTATATACCAATAACACCCGAGCTGAGAGTTAAGCTGTGCATTCAAATACCTTGTTACAATAAAAGCTCAAGAATATATCTGGGAGTTAATCCTGCATTTCAAAAGGACTGTTCCATTTATATGATTTAAAAATATATAATTTCCCAGGCTCTACTCAAGAACTTCTGCTTCAGTCACTCTGAATTGCAGCCCATATGTTTGTATTTTTAACAAGCTTCACAGAGTATTCTGATCCAGGACAAAACTTGAATGTCTCTACTCTGAAATTCAATATAGAAAAGTAAATACCTTATATAATGATGAAATAACATATAAGAAGCATTCTATTCTAATAACTATTTTTGGAGTAGCCTACGTTAGCTTTAAAGATACAGGTAGACTTGATTTTTTCCTGTAGACCTGAAATACGTGCATATAGAAGGGATCTAAGCTGGACTATGGGGATTCTGTCATGGGCCACCCACATCCCCACTTTAGGAAGGAAAGGTTTTCTTCCCCAGTTGCTGGTAGTACTGCCAGAGGACAGTCCACAATTGCCACTTCAGTGATGGCCTTGATTGCAGAAAAATGTTGCACATACTAGTTGGTATGGCTTGCATATAATGGTTGATGTGGAGGAAAAACATACTTTGTCCCATATTAGGACAGATTTGAAGGGCCACTCCAGCTCCCAAGCCATCTTTAGGGTCATCTGAATTCTTCATCGAAACAGTATTACAGCTCAAATTCTCCTTCTTTCCATTTCTTCTCTTTTCTCTTCTCATCCCTTCCACAGGGGGTGGTCCCAAGAGCACACCTTAGCAAATATCCTGCATGCCAATAACCATCTCAGAGTATGCTTGCTCAGGAACTCAGCCTGTGTCAACCCTCAGGTTGCAAATGGTCAAAACAAAACTATCTCAAAGAAAGGGAGAAGTTCATCATAAGGATACTGGGCTATCTCAAGTAGGATTACAGAAATACAGCCCAGCTCAGAAACAACTGAAGTGACAGGGGGTTGAAGGCCACCAGATCATTCTTTCATGTTCTCTCACTCTTATGTGCTCTCTTTTCTTCTCTCACTTACTCATCTGTGATCCTGGCTTCTCTTTGCCTACCAGCTTTATTCTTTCACTGCACATTAGCTACTTCTACTGGATAGTAAATGTGGCTGTTATATTTTACATTTTTGTATTAATATTTCTATCATCCAAGAAAAACTAATACTTTTTCTTAATTCAGTTGGTAAATTCTTAGGGAAGATTCCGTTTGTTCAGACTTGGGTCAGTTTCCAAGGACTGGACCAATCACCTGTTGTTAGGAGGCAGAGTCAGGAAGAACATGTCACCACTCTCTGAAGTCACCTTGATAGAGGAAGGAGAGAACTTCCCAAAGAAGGAGGGTTGTCATTGCAGAAGGGTCAAAGGAAATGATATGTGTAGGAGTAAGCATATAAAACATACATAATACTCTTTCTGAGTGGAAGTCTCCATAATATCTATTCACACACATAAAAACCATATATTATTGTTATATAATTTAATGTTTGTAAAGTGCCTTGCAACTCAAAAAACATCTTTATCTTACTTTATCTCATTTTTATTTATTGAAATATATAAGAAAATTAGTGATGAAGTATCTTCTTAAAAATCACATGTCTACTATGAGTTAGATCTGCAGTTCAAACAAGATATTCTGACTCCATGTCCATGTCTAAAATTTGTTTACTCACCAATTTTTTTTCCTTAAAAATATATGAATATTACTTGGCTCCCTATTAAAATAAGACACACTTACCTTTTCCTGAGGTGAGTACATAGTGCATCCAAATGTGCGCCAATTGTTCATTAGTGATGAATCCCCATTTTAGGTGGATATGCTTCTTGCTGGCTACATTAAAGCCTTGTCAGAATAAGTGATTGCTTATAATGCCTAGTAGTTGGCACACAAATCACTCCTCCACCAGCTTTTGCAGTAAAACAAAAACCAAAAACCATCTTGCCTGAAATTGCAATCATGCTTCTTAATGGTCAATCAAAACAATATTATTTCATAAAGGCCACTCTCAAAATATATATATCAGACCAAAAAGACATTTTTCTAGCACTTTTCCATATATACCAGTTTTGGATCCTGAATTTGATTTTCATTAACATTAACCTGAGTATTGTGATATTTGTTATTTACCTTTTAATTGAAGCATAACATAGATTAAAAATACATATTCTTAAATGAAAAGGTTAGTAAATTTTTACATATATATTCACATACAACTACCACTTAGATTAAGATACAAAATATAAGTTTCTATTTTGCCAATGCTCAGTCAATCCTCCCTCTCCAAAGGTAAATAATATTCTGACTATTATCATCATTGATTTGTTTGCCTGTTCTTAAAGTTCAAAATTGAATTACACAATACATACATTTTTATAACTGATCTTTTCCACTCAACTTGATGTCTCTGAGAGTCATCCATACTGCTGCATGTACCATCAGTTTATTATTTTTAATGCTAGGTGCAATTCCTTTATGTGAACATATTGCAATTTATTTATCCATTCTTCTACTGGTGGGCCTTTGTGTAGTTTCCAATTTTTAGCTATCATCCATATAGTTGCTAGAAACATTTTTATCCTTTGTGTGTGTGTGTGTGTGTGTGTGTGTGTGTGTGTGTGTTTATATATGTGTCCGTAAATGTATGTATTCATTTCTTTTGAGTATATACCAAGGAGTCAAATTGCTGGGTCATAGGAAGGTTTATGCTTAAATTTAGCAAAAACAGGTAATTTTCTAAAAGAGTTATATCATTTTACATTCCAATAAGCAAAGATCAGAGTTCTATTATAGTTGCTTGTTATCTTTACCAACACTTGGTATTATTAGTCTTTTTAAATTTTAATTATTTGGGGAAAAGAGTATAACATTATTTCGATTTGCATTTCATGATGAGTGATGATGTTGATCATCTTTTTAGATTCTTATTTTTTAGATATTCTTCTTTGCCAAATGCATAAGTCATTTATAATTTCCACCTTTGTATTGTTTGTCTTTTGCTTATTGATTTGAGGGTGTTCTTTATATAGTCTGGGTAATTGTCAGCTGTATGTGGCAAATATTTCCTACTATTCTGTGGCATAATATTTCCCTTTCTTTATGGTGGTTTTTGATGAACAGAAGTTTTAGCTTTCTCATTTAGGTAAAAAACCTCAAATTAATTTTTAAGTGTGGTATAAGAAGTAGAGATCAAATTTCATATTTTCCCCCGTAAAAACATTCAATTAGTCTAGCACTGCTTATCCAAAAAATTGCCCTTTTCACCATTGAATATAGCAATGCTTTTGTTTTAGATCAAGTGACCAGATGTGTGTGTGACTACAACTGGACCCTCTGTCCTGTTCCATTGCTCTCTTTGCCCATCTTTGTCCCCATACTATACTCTTAATAGCTGAATTTTTTACTGGTAGTGCCCTAGTTTTTTGTTTGTTTTTTTTTTCCATTGCTTCTTCTAAATTGTATTGGTTCTTTTATGTCCTTGGCTGTTTCATGTAAATTTTGAAACCAACTTTTCAGTTTATACAAAAGAACCTAGTGGAATTTTTACTGAGGTTGTATGAGCATGTATATCAATCATGAACATGTATATCTCTTCATTTATTTGGCCCTTCTATAATTTCTGGAACCATATTTTGTAGTTTTCAGTCTCTGGCTTGCACTGGCCCTCTGCAGTTGGAGTGTGTACTGACACGCCAGACTGAAGAAGAGCCTCAAATCAGAGTGGAGCCCAGAGGTCAGCATAGTAAACTCCAGGAAAACTAGCGTACTCTAGGAATTTGAAATCTTGCTTTGTTTCCAAGGCTCAATTTACATTAACCATATATTTTCATAATTGAAAACAATACTATTATACTAGCTAATGTACTAATTCCCTTTACTTAAGTTCAACTAATTGTAAATATTAGCATATCTACACAATACCTTCACCATAAGATCTCAATTTAGGGTTTAATTAAATCACTGGTTATGATAGCCTGGCTAGGTTAACACAGAAAACTAACCAACATACCAAGAAGCACCAGCAGTCACCAGAAGCCAGAAGAGACAAGGAACAGAGTCTCCCTTACGGCCTCTGGAGGGAATGTGGCTCTGCTGACATCGTTAATTTCAGATTTCTAGTCTCCAGAACTAGAGAGTCCATGTCTGTTGTTTTAAGCCACCCAGTTTAGGGTCATTTTTTACAGCAGCCGTAAGAAACTAAAATAAGTGATTTGGGGCTACAGATTTGGGAGTATGGAATAGTAAGGGCATAATGGAAGGCGGAAGAAGAATGAGATGGGAAGTGTATGATCACAGAAATTCAAGACAAAAACATTTCAAGAGGTGATCTAGAATATCTAATGCTAAAGAAAGATCAAATAAGATGGAGAATAAAAGATTTTTATTAGATATAGCAACAAAGATGGCAATGAGAAGCTTCCTGAAAATAGTTTTGTTTTAAAGACAGAAAGCATATTTTAATGCATTGAATGGTTAATGGTTAGATAAGAGCTCACGAATGACAATTCTAGATATTACTTTGCTTTCAAAATTCTTGATTTTGAAGAAGAGGAAAGAAGTAGTGCTGTAGTTAAGAGATTTGTAGAGCTGATGTAAGGGTCTCCTTTGCTTCTTTAAGTAAAAAAGACTGCCAATGTTTAACTCCTCTTCAACAATTGAAATAACAAAGAGAAAAAAGTTAGCAATATAAATAAAAGCATAGGAAACTGATAGAACACAGTCCTTGAGGAAACAGGCAGATTAAGCCAAAACTTTAGGCATGAGAAATAGCATCTTTTCTGTTGAGAACATAGTATCAGGGAAGAATGAGTTCAGGAAAATTATGTATGTGATTTAAGGAAGCTAAGGAGCATCCCATCCTGTGTGATGGTTTGTAGTTTGTATTTTCTCTGTAAAATTGAAGATGAAGTTGTTTACTAAGAGTGAAGGGTAAAGTCTAGAATTAGGAAGTTTCAAAATGAACAAAAAAATTTTGAAATAGCCAATCTGGACAATGACAAAACAATAAGAAAACAATAAAACAATAGAATATTTCTGCACAGAGCTGAATACACATTTTTGTTGGAAACTATCAATTCATAGTGGCATTAATCTGCACTTTGTAAGAGTGCCCACTATAATGCTCAGATTCCAGATTAAAAAAATGAGAACATTTAGATTGATCAAGTATTCATGTTTGATCGGTCAGGGACAATGAAAGGACAAATTAATAGAGATGAGGACAATAGCAAGAAAATGGTTAAAATAAGGGATGTATAGTTTCTAGATTTGATAAGGCCTTTAAAAATATTTGTTTCTATCCTTGTCCTCTAGCTTATAATCTTAGCAAATGAGAAGGAATGTTGTCCAAGGAAGAAAGGCAATCATTACAAGAAAGACACAGACCAAAAAGCAACAAAAGGCAGAAAGAAATGGGAATAGATGGGGTAGAAAATAGAGTTAAGGGCCCAAAGATAGTGATAGATATGATAGTATTTGTTTGTAGGGATGGCTATGTCATTTGATTCAGTAAATTTAAATGTTAAAAAATGGGATAATCCAGAAAGACTCTTACAGGAATATTTCTAAAGAGTTGAAACTAGAAGGGTAGGCAGGAAGTAAGGATGAGAGAGTCTATTCTAACAGCGTGAGTAAGCACTCTAGGAATAGATTTGACGTGATCCTCTAGGATCACCAAATAAAACACACGATGCCCAGTTAAATATGAATTTCAGAAAAATACTAAGTGAGTTTTTTTTCATGTAAGTATGTGCCAAATATTGCATGGGATACACTTAAACAAAAAAATACTCATTATTTACCTGAAATTCATATTTACCTGGGTGTCTTGTGAATTCATTTTCTGAATCTGGCAACCCTATCACTCCTTCCCTAGTGGACATTTTGCCAAGGAGTAGAATTGCACAAGCAACACTACTCCTGAGAGAGATTAAAGTGTGAAATGTTTTTAAATGTTGCATTTATAATGCCTGTACCATGAAGTTTCTTAAAGAACCATTCAAGCAAGATTAGAGTTCAAAGTGTGTGTGTGCATGTGTGTGTACATGTGCACACGTGAGTGTGTATTTTTTTCGAAGTTATCTTCATTTTATTTTTCTTTGTAAAAGAAATTTTGCATTGATAGTATGTAAAAATCTTCTATATATAGTTAATTCCAGAAATAAATCCAATGCATATTAATGTATAACTGAATTGAAAGTATTTTCAAATTATGACCTTTCCCCCTCATCCTGGAGATAACTGAATGAAATCTAAGTCACTAATGAGGGAGTACATTTGACGGTCTTTAGGGCACTCCATGAAAGTTCAACCTAAGAGAAAAGGTTGGACATCTGGAACAGAAAACAAAGAGAAAATGCCTGCTGAAGTCTTTTAAATTGACACTAAAAATGACATAATAAAAATTGTTACATTGAGGGTAATTAATCCACCTCAGACATAGTCCTAAGTGCTTCCCATGTATTAATTCTCACCATGGTTTGATGGATCAGATATTATTAATGGCCACATGTTTTAGATGATGAAGCTGAGAGGTTACATTCAAGACCACTCAATTAGAAAATGGCAGAACAAGGATATGAAGCTGGGCCGTTTGGCACAAGAACCTCTGCTTTTAACCGCTGATCTATATTTTGTCAACATACTCAGAAAAACTTTAGGATTCAAAGATATTTAAGTGAATATTGTTTCAAAAGAGAAAAGGTCTCTGTAATGACAGTACCTAGCGCAGTGCTTAGCACATATTGGTGGTTAATAAATATTGGGTAACTGATTGTCTGAAATATCCGTCTATCCCCAGTGCAACCATAGTACTGTTCACACCTCTACTGCAGCATTTATAACACCACACCACATTTGTCTGTTACTTACTAGTTTCATGTAGTAAACTATGACCTCCTTTGGGCTAGGGAATAGGTATTTATCTTCTCATTCTCAGCTCCTAGCCGAGTATCTGTACATAGCATTAGCTTGATTAATGTTAAATGAGGGGAGGTATAAATAAACAAATACAAAAAGAAAGAATGAATTCTAAACTATTAATATAGGATTCAAATTATTTTTCTGCTTTGGAGGAATCAATCATTCATAAACTTTTAAAATTATGCCAAAGAATTGTAGAAAAGAAAGTGGCTTTCCAGTGTGTAATCTGGATACCAAAAGCATTGCAGTGATGAATTTAAGCTTGACACACTTAGTATTTATGCAGGAAAACTACCTTAAGGACATTTTTGTAGCTTTCCTGATTTTGCTAATTTTATCTGATTAGTTGTATCTTAGAAACTGATGAGATAAGGAAAGACTATTTGTGCAAAAATGTGATTCATTTCTTAGGGCAAATTGCAGAGGAAATCCTCAATTAAATTAGTAGCATTTCATCTCTAAGTACTAACATGGAAAATTTGCCAAGAGCTCTGAAATTTAAAAATGGAAATGTAGAAATATACATGTAATGGGATAAAATTTATATAAAAGAACACCCAAAATACCAAAGGACACCCACCACACTGCCAATCAACATTACCTCTAGGAAAGCAACTGGTTTTGGAGGTGGTGAACAAGTAAACCATAAATTTTAGCTCTAGTACTCTTGTTTGGTTGTATTTAACATAAATATATTTAGATCTCATTTATGTAATTAAAAATAAATCTTAAAAGTCTAACAGTAAGTACTCTTAGATATCAATAATATAAGCATTCTATTTAACATAGTACTGGAAGTCCTAGCCAGAGATATTCAGCACGAGAATGAAATAAAAAGCATCCATATTGAAAAGGAAGAAGTTAAATTATTCTTGTTTGCAGATTACATGATCTTATATATGGAAAGACTCCATCAACAAATTCTTATAACTAATAAATGAATTCAGTAAAATTGCATGATACAAAACCAACACACAAACATCAGTAGCATGTCTATACACTAACAACAAACTCTGCCCCGTCCCCCCACAAAAAAAGAAATTAGAACACCAATCCCATTTACAATAGCTACAAAAAAATAAAATACTTAATGTCATTAAATTATTTTACAATCATGGGGAACAGATGATACATTCTAATAAATGTTAGTTCTTAAAGACTTTATAAACAAGTTTATATAAAATATCTGATTGAAAAATGAAAACATGCTTATAAAAATTATAATAATATAGACACACATAAGGTAAAAAGGGAAAGTTTTTCTTAATTGGGGGGTGGAAGATGGATGGGAGTATAGTATGAAAGTCTGAGATATCTGGTGCAAATATTATTTGGTAATTAAATTCTTATACTTTTTAGGACCACTTTGACTTGCATACTTCAAAATGGCCTTATCAAAATCTTCTGTGTCACTTCAAGATAAATTATAGCAGGTGACTGACCTTTCTCTTCTCTAAAGCAAACACACTGTCGGAAACCTTTGTATTTTTAAAACTGATGTTATCCTATGAATTACTCTGTATGCACAATGAACACTCTCTTTAAATATCTTCCTTTTCTATTGGTACCTGATACCCCTTATGATGAAGAAATGTCACTCTTTTTTTCCAAACTGAATAACTAGAAGCTATTAGTTCACATGGATTTTTGTTAAACATCTGGGAAACTAATAATAAATTGTTCTAGACTTAATTTATCTTCTCTGAGATTATTTACTGGGATATATTATTTTTGGATCAAGACTTCACCTTACTGCTGTCAAAAACCATCATCAAAATGACAGTTATGTGCCGCGTAACTACATTTCAGTCAGCGATGGACTGCATAAATGACCGTGGTCTCATAAGATCATAATGGATCTGAAAAATTCCCTGCCACCTCATGATATAGCCATCTTAATGTCATACCACAGTGCATTACTCATGTGTTTGCGATGATGCTGATGTGAATAAACCTACTGCACTGCCATTTGTAGAAAAGTACGGCACATACCATCATGTACAGTACATAATTCTTGGTAATTATAATAAATGACTGTTATTAGTCTATATGTCTACTGTACTATACTTTGTATTGTTATTTTAGTGTGTACTCCTTTTACTTATAAAAAAAGTTAACTGTAGAGCAGCCTCAGGCAGCTCCTTCAGGACGTATTCCAGAAGAAGGCATTGTTATCCTAGGAGACGACAGCTCCATGCATTTCATTGCCCCTGAAGATCTTCCAGTGGGACAAGACATGGAGGTGGAAAACAGAGATAGTATGATCCTGACCCTGTGTAGGCATAGGTTAATTTGTGTATTTGATTTTTCATTTTTAACAAAAAAGTTTAAAAAGTAAAATTAAATAAATAAAATAAAAAATTTTTAAAATAGAAAAAAGCTTAAAGAAGAAGAATATAAAGAAAAAGATTTTTGTACAGCTATACAATGTATTTGTGATTTAAGATAACTGTTATTACAAAGGAGTCAAAAACAAAACATTAAAAGTTTATAAAGTAAAAACATTATAGTAAACTGAGGTTAATTTATTATTGAAGAAAAATTTTTTATAAATTAATATAGCATAAGTGTACAGTGTGATAAAGTCTACAGTGGTGTTCAGTAATGTCCTAGGCCTTCACATTCACTCACCACTCACTGACTCACCCAGAGCAACTTCCAGTCCATCAAGCTCCATTCATGATAAGTGTTCTAATTAGGAGTACCATTTTCTATCTTATATCATATTTTTACTATACCTTTTCTATGTTTAGATATGTTAGAGTATTAGATACACAAATACATACCCTTGTGTTACAATTGCCTGCAGTATTCAGTACAGTAATACACCCTACAGGTTTGTAGCCTAGGATTAATAGGCTATACCATGTAGCCTAGGTATACAGGAGGTTCTTTTTTTCCATTTTTTAAAATTATTTCAGCATATTATGGGGGTACAAATGTTAAGATTACATATATTGCCCATGCCTCCCCTCCCCCCTTGAGTCAGAGCTTCAAGCATGTCCATCCCCCAAACGTTGCACATCTCACTCATTATGTTTGTATGTACCCATCCCCTCCTCCCCCTCCCACCTTCCTGACACCCGATAAATGTTATTCCTATATGTCCACTTAGCTGTTGATCTGTTAATACCAATTTGCTGGTGAGTACATGTGGTGCTTGTTTTTCCATTCTTGAGATACTTCATTTAATAGAATGGGTTCCAGCTGTATCCAGGAAAATACAAGATGTGCTATATTACCATTGTTTCTTAAAGCTGAATAGTACTCCATGGTATATATATACCACATTTTATTAATCCACTCATATGTTGATGGGCACCTGGGTTGTTTCCACACCTTTGCGATTGTGAACTGTGCTGCTATAAACATTTGAGTGTAGGTGTCCCATTTGCAGAGGGTCCTTTGATCTTTTGGGTAGATGCCCAGTAGTGGAATTGCTGGATCAAATGGTAGATCTACTTGTATCACTTTGAGTTATCTCCATATTGCTTTCCACAAAGGCTGAACCAGTTTGCAGTCCCACCAGCAGTGTAGGAGTGTTCCTCTCTCTCTGCGTCTATACCATCCAGGTTCCTATAAGTGCACTCTGTGATGCACACACAACAACAAAATCACCTAATGACGCATTTCTCAGAATGTATTCCATCACTAAGTGACACAAAACTGTACTTGTTGAGACAACACAGGAAGAGCCTATCCCTTTGATTGGTTTAGCAAATAATCTACACTGACAGGGTAGTATATTCAGCAGTTGTTTATCGAGTAGCTCCTATATGCTTAGCACTGTTGTATATCTTGGGGATACAGCAACAAACAAGACAAAGTCTCCATGTAGGTATATCAATCAGAATCGTCTCATGTGCTATCTTTGACTTGATGGTAGAGTACAATTTCAAAATCATCCTCTTTATTGATACCAAGACTTTAAGAAGTCCTATACCAATTATATCATTCTTCAGGGTTGAGTCTGGAATTCTTAATGACTTCCCTTTTAAAGTATGCAATCTTAAGATGAAAGTTTTTCAAATTTTGAAGCAAGATATAATCCTCCCCTTCAATAAATTGGAACATACATAGAGAGTTACAGTTGTAGTTTTATACACACACACACACACACACATATATATATATATATATATATACACACTTATATATAGTTATCAGGACCTATAGTAAGGAAATGTTTTTAAATGTCCATCATCAGTAATCCAAGCATATATATAAAAAGGTAAATCAGCTAAAACTAGCCTACAAACACATACATTGACTCTTTAATTCAACATTCAATATTTATCTAGTACTGAGCTAAGGACTGAGTATAGCATAGTGAACAAATAGTTTCAATCCCTGTCCTCCTAGAGCTTAGAGCTTAGTAGGAGAGATTAGCATTTAAAGTGTCCAAAAATAAACCCATAACAATTTTATGAGCTCTTCCATTAGCTATGAAGGTAAACAGATTACAACTGCAGAGAATGATAGTAAGAGCTAATTTAGATTACAGGGGATGGACATAGGAGACTCATATTTTTGATTGACCTATCTTTTTGATAAGGTGATATCTAAAAAACCATGGCCGGAACTTATCATATTAACATTGTTACCTGGTTATAGCTTTTAAAACATGTCTCAAATGACACATTCCAATTATATGCTTCACTCTCAAAATTATTTTACTATCTTATGTATGTCATAATTGTATCAAATATAATTTAGCCTTTTAAAATCTCTACCTCTTTCTCATTAATAAAATGAATTTGAACATGTAACCCACATCACTAGAGTTAATTAGTGATATGAAGTGAAATACAAATGATCACAATTATATGTACATTAATAAATGTCTCATAAATTATAATGGTACATAAATCTTACTCTAAAACTGTATGTAGGGACAATCCTGTTAAATGTATTTCTCTTATATCTTTTGGTAGCTTGCTCTAGGAAAAGCTAGACCAATATGAGGATTTTAAGCCTGGGCAGGTGTTTATATTCCCTTCACTTTGTTTGACAAGCTATAGAATACAGTCAAGGAGCTAAAATGATAAACAGTGGTAGATAAACAGAAGTAGAATGAGTGATTGGCAAATCTTGGGGGTGATTGTTTGATCTGCTATGACTAATGATGTCTGAAAAATTTTTAGAAGAGTTTTCAATGTGAATTTTTGTACAAGAATAATAATAATAGCAATGATAGTTTCTATTTCTTGTGTACTTACAATATGCCTACTCCAGTGCTTCACAAAGAACAGCTCATTCAATTCTCCCCACAATGCTGTGAGATCAGAATTATTATCACTGCTTTACAGATGAGGAAACAAGCTCTGAAAGGGGAAATGACTTGCTCAGTTTCACATAGCTTATGAAATATTAATAGAAGAGCCAGAATTCAAACCTATGTCTGTCTGACTACATGGTCTTTTTGTTATATTGCAACATCTTTTTATTGAAGAAAAACTGTTCACAATTTTCCTAGGCTTTCATGACAATGTGGAAATTATTTTTGCTGACCCTAGAAGATGTGAAACAGATCATAAAACGTGCAAATTGATTTATGCTCAAATCAATGAATTTGTATTGGTATTTGCATAGCACTGTGTCATGTCGTGCCTTGCGGTAGAACGAATAAATGTAGTCTCATGAAAAATATTTATTGAACACATCAGTGGCAACTGAAACTCTAAACTATTCTTATATTTTCATTGGTGATTCTAAAATAGAGATTTATGCTTTTTTGTCATTTGCATAGGAGCATAAATATATTACAAAATTCAGCCCTTTCCAGTTTATTTTGACATGAGCAATAGATGATTATCTAATAATGACAATTGTTTACTATGAAATGTTCAGAGGATCCCTAATAATTATTATAGGGGAGAACAATACCTGCCCTCACTTCTTTGGCTGTTGCAGAACCTTTGGGCTTACTGAGGCCAGGAAGTAGCATTGAAAATTCAACTGAGTCCTTTATGAATCTGTAGCAAATCCTCACATCCGAAATGTCTTATATGCTTTCCTAGGCATATTATGTATCTGTTGCTGCATAAAAAAATTACCCCCAAAGCTTTGAAGTTTAAAACAAAGTTTATTATGTCAGAGTTTCTGTGGGTCAGGAATTCAAGCATGGCTAACTGGAGTCTCCAGCTCATGGTCTCTCTCAAGGTGGCATTCTGAGTGTCAGCTGGAGCTGCAGTCATCTCAAGGCTTAACCCAGGGTGGATCTGCTTTCAACCTCAATCACAGGGCTATTGGCAAGCCTCAGAAGATCCACTTCTGCACTCACTCATGTGACTATTGGCAGGCCTCATATCCTCACTGGCTGTCGAATGGAGGCATCATTTTCTTTCCACGTGGGCTTCTTCATAACAGGACAGCTTGCTTCTCCCAGAGCAAGGTCTCCAAGCAAGAGAGAGAGGTGGCAGGCAAGATGGAAGTGGAAGTTACAGTCTTTTTGTAATCTAATGTCTGGAGTGACATCCCATCGTTTTTGCCCTGTTCTTGTTCCTTTAAATTGAGTCACTAGGTGCAGCCCGTACTCAAGGGCAAATGATTATATAAGAGTGAGACTACCAGAAGGCAGAAATCATTGGGGGTTCTTAGATGCTGCATCCCAAACTAAAGCTCACTAGATCATAAGACAAATATTAATCTAATCACTATTATAGTCATTCAACAATATTAATAATGTACACTTTTATAGTCATTTACATTTTTCAGAGTGTGGTGGTCAAAGCCTACCATACTAAAGGTTGATGACAACTATGAGTAGATATAATGGAGCCTGTATGAAATTCATCCTCTGGAATAGACTGACTCCTGTGAATGTGACAAAGGCCTATGTCCTATGCCTATGGGTGCACAGTAAAGTAATAGCAAATCAAACTTAATATGATGTCAAAAAGTGCTGGTGTTCTTGTGCACACCTTTGCAATACAGATGACTCAGCTGAAAAGGTAAGTCGGTGACCTTGGGACTGGATAAAGTGAACTTGAACCTCAAGATAATTATACCAATGACCTTGGCCTTATTAGTCCTACCCAACTGGGTACTGTATCTTAATGCTAACAAACAATGCCTGAGTACATAATTATTGTAGACCTCTAAGTCAGTGGGCACTAATATCAAGGAATAAAAAATGTAGAAATGGTAAAGAACATGATTTATAATTATTGTCACTTTAGGAAAATATTTTCTAAACTTATTATATGGAAGTTACCTGTACTCTGTGGAACATCTAAATTTTAAGTGTTTGATAAAGCAAAATTGCCATTCAAAGTGGGATTAGTTTCATCATATGTTTTTTGATGAATCCACTCACTTCCAAATGACGACAATAGGATTACTCACACTGATAAGGGCAATTGGTTGGAACTATCAGAGAGGGCTATACCTCCAAGAGAGTTTTCTGAAAGTTCCTGAAACATTGAAACACATGCCCTGCCTCGTGAACAGTAGCTTGTCTGTTGCATGGGACGTGGGGGTATGAACGAAGGGTTTTGATACTGAATTCCATCTCTTCCATTTATTAGCACTGTAACTTGGAAATGCTTCCTAAAGTTTCTGAAATGCAATTTCCCCACCTGTGAAATAGGATGACACTCAGTGTTATCCATGACTATCCATGAATATGTGCCTCCCAGAGACCCCTTAGTACAGAAAACACACTGCTAACTGCAGGCTCCTGCTGCTGCTGCTCTTTGAAACCCATGGCTGTGTTTGCACTGAGGCCATGCCTTAGCCAATGACCGAGTGTGACAAGGATTCTAAGTCCTGTTCCTGGGAGACATGGGACTCCTCTGCTGGCAAACATTGGCTTGAATACTTCCCAACTGCCTTGCCAAATCTTCCTCAGATTGTTCGGTACTCTAGGACACTTCCCACTACCTTGTCTCTTTCTCTCTCTTTCTCTCAGGATCACACTTACATTACAGTCTATTGGTTTCCTTCTGTATTAACCATGTCTTTTTATTTTTTGCACTCTGATGCTTTAGCATCTAGGACCTGCTGAGCCTAGAGGGACTGCCCCCATCCCCTTAAGATTAGCCAATTCCTAAAAATAATAAACAACTTGCTATGTGAGCATGTCCTCCAGACGCAAACCAACCGGTATAGAGCCCATACTCCCAACCATGTCCTTTACTGGGCCCTTACACTCTGGGTCACTATCCACTTGCCTTAGTCACTGCAGGGCCAGATACCAGACAACTAAGAACAACCACTGTACACTGGAGCCCACTGAAATTATTCAAACTAGCCAACCTACTCACCCTGCCTCATGCATTCCTTCCTACAGAAACCATAATAAAGGCTTTTGCCCACATTGTCCTCTGTTTCCTCTGTCTCCCAAGCCAACCTGGTTCTTACCTGGTGAGAACACATGAAGTGATACTTACAGTTCCTTAGAAACAGAAGGCGCGCCACACCACACATGACCACACAGGTGAGCACTAGGTTGGGTTAGGAGGTAGAATGAGAAAAAGAAAATGTGGGCAAAAGCCTTTACTGTGGTTTCTGTGGCAAGGAATGGGTGAAGCAGGGTAAGCAGGTTTAGTATTGACTACTCTGAATAATTTCTCTGGGGTTTAAAGGATGTCCTTAGCTGTCTGGTACCTGGCCCTGGGAGAATACCTGTGTGAAAGACATCAAAAAGTTTTTTTAAGGGTATCCAGGATGTATTTCATTCAGCGATGGTAAAGTAGGTGTTCTCCCCAATGACAACATTGCACATTTAATCCCATCTTGGCATCTGCTTCTTGGAAGACTTAGACTAATGCTGCCTGCTCGAAATGGCATTTTTAAAGGTTAAATGAGGGATCATAGTTTAATTATTGAAGAATCCCAGTGCCTAGCCCAGAGCCTGGCACAGACAAGACACTGAAATGAAATAAATTATCAAAGACCCTATCACAAAATAGGTCTCCAATACAAGTTACTTTTCTTTTTCAGAAACAAAATATTTTAAAATGATTGATGCACTTCATATATGAAAGAAATGGGGAGTTTTTCAAGTAAAAAGTAAAAATTCTATGCTCCATTTATATGTTTGTAGAGATTTTTTTCTTTACAAAACACATTGACATAATTTTCTGATTTGATCTTTTCAATAATCTTAGACTTAGAAAGTATTATTATTCAATTTGATGGATGAGGAAAGTAAATCAAGTCAAGTAAGTCATAGAAGGCAGCACAGTAAGCCAATGGCAGGATATAGATTAGAACCTGAGTTTTTAAAATTCTTTTTCAAGACTGAGGCTAAGAAGCAGCCATAATAAATGTAAGTATCAGAAGTATTACAAAGTTGCCTTAAAAATTTGCTTTATTCCTATTATAAAATACTTTGTAAACTTGCTCTTCCACACCATGAAGGCAGTTAACCATAAGACTTTTCTGAGGGTAGGAAATGTGTATTTTTTAAAAAAAGCATAATGAGCCTAAAATTGTATTATTTTAACTCTTAATGAGAGGATAATTTCTTGGATTTGCATACCTCATCTACCCAGGCATTGACTCAGATCCTCAGATCTGAACCTCAGTTGGAGGACCATTTAGAAAATACTGTTATAAAATATAAAAGATTTCGTTTTTTAAAAAAATGGTATTTTCTGGTAGATGCATTGTTAGTGAGATACTACTATAGTGAATATACCCTGCTGCTTTCTTTTGTCCTCCTCAAACCCATTCCACATTATCTGAGAGTTGCTGACCTACCTCTCATTAAAGGGAAGACACAAGACTTGGGTGTGGCAGGTAAATCTGGCCATGGTGATTGGTTCAGAGAGAGCACAGGTATCATGTTAGGTGCTGGGTGATTTTCTGGAGCTATTGGGACTGTCAGCATCCATCTTCCAGCAGCCAGTGGACACACTCTTCCTGAGAACTAAGCCAACCAGGATAAAACCAAAGTGAAAAAGTTGAGGGAAGGAGTCCGAATGTAACCTTACACTTTTCAGTCATCTAAACCAGTAATTTTTTTTTAGTTAATAAATCTGGTTTGAGTTGGGTTTCTGTAGGTTGGAAGCAACTAAGCAAATATCCTGATTAACAAATCTACTAAATAAAGCAAAATTGTATTTAAAATGTAAGTTTAGTTTGCATTTGCTAAAAACCAAAATGGAAAGAATCAAAAGACAAAATCATTACTCATTTTATTAACCTCTCTTTTCCTCAGTTTCTCTATCTGTAAAGTGTGAATGGTCTTACTCTGTTTGTGCTGTTGTAACAGAATACCACAGACTAAATAATTTATAAAGAACATAAATTTATTTCCTAACAATTTTGAAGGCTGGGAATTACAAAATCAATGTGCCAGCTTTCTTGCTGCCTCTTCACATGGGGGAGAGCAGGAGGTCAAGCTTCCCAACTGGTAAGAGAAGCTTCTTTTATAAGGGCCTTAATTTCATTCATGAGGGAGGAGCCCTTATAGCCTAATCACCTCGTAAAAGCCCCACATCTTAATAGTATCACATTGGAAACACCTGAATTTTGAAGGGAATGTATTCAAACCATAGAAGCAAGTAAAAAAAAAAAAAAAACTTCATTGGGTTATTTGAAGGTAATATGAGTTAATACATGGAAAGTACCTGGATCGACGTAAGTAGTGTTTCAGTGCTTGTCGTTCTTTTACTTTTGTTGTTGCTATTTTGCTGCTCTTGGGATGCCAAAAATTACATTTATACTCATGTTTTTCTTAATGATGGGGATACATTCTGAAAAACACCTTCTTAGGAGTTTGTGGTGGTTTGTGAACATCACAGAGAGTGCTTACATGAACCTAGATGGTGCAGCCTGCTACACACCTAGACTACATAGTGTAGCCTATTGCTCCTAGGTTATAAACCTGTACAGCATGTCACTGCACTGAATGCTGTAGGCAGTTCTAACACAGTGGCAAGAATTTGTGTATATGCACATTGAAAATGTGTAGTAAAAATATGAAACACAAAAAAATGCACTCCCATATAGGGCACTTACCATAAATAGAGCTTGCAAAACTGGAAGTTGCTGTGGGTGAGTCAGTTAATGAGTGCTGAGTGAGTGTCAAAGCCTAGGACATTAGTATGCTCTACTGTAGGCTTTATAAACATGTATACTATAAACTACACTAAGTTTATTTTTAAAATCTTCTTTCATCAATAATAAATTAACTATAGCTTACTGTAACATTTTTTACTTAGTAAACTTGTTAATTTTTTAGTTTTTTGACTATTATAACAGCTTAAAACATAAACACATTGTACAGCTGTACAAATACTTTCTTCATATCCTTATTCCATAAGCTTTTTCTATTTTTAAAATTTTTAATTCTGTTTTTTACTTCTTAAACATTTTTTGTTAAAAATTAAGATATAAGCACACCATGAGCCTAGGCCTACACAGAGTTAACATCATCACTATCACTGTCTTCCATGTCCACAAAGGATTAATAATGTTTTCTGACAAACACCTTGACTACAGTGTAAGCAGAGAAGAACTGCTTCAGTGAAAAGCATGGAAATAAGAGAGGGCCTCCAACCACTGAATTCATAGAAAGTGTTTCCTTTTCTTTGCTACATGTTGCCCACATCTACCTGCTTCACAAATTTAACGGATTGCTAATGGAATAAATAATGTCAGTGTCTCTGTATTTTATACACTCTTACTAATGATAATGCTTATTAAACAGACATTTGTAATGTCACAAAACCACTCATGCATTTTATAAAGGAAATTGTTGATATTCAAGTTAAAATAATTGCACGGGAAAATATCGCATTTCTTTAAAAGATTTAGTGATGCTCAAAGAATGCAATTTTGACTTTTCTGCTAATGAAATAATCCCCAAGAGTTAATCAGCATGTGTAAGGCTTTACTTTAAAATGCTGAAATAATTATTATTTATATGTTTGGAAAGTTTTTGTGCCTTATACCAGCTTGGCTTGGGACAAGTTTGTTTTTTCATTCATTGTTTCATTTATCTTCATTGAATAATAATTATTTTCCCAAGTCTACACTGAAATTACAATAATAAGCCAGACACAATCCTTGCCCTCAAATCCCTTATACTTTGCTGGGAAAGACAGATAATAGAAGGGTAATTTTAATATTCAGCAGTAAGAGCTATTTCAGATATAAGCAGGGATACTATGGCAGCCTAGTATAAAAAAAAATCTAAGCCAGTCTAGGGAGTCAGGAAAGTCTTGATAAAGACCTAAACTTGGCTAGAAGTAAGAGTAGGGTCTAGGCAACGTGGAGTCAACAATACGACAGAGTCTGTGTGCAATTCCACGTGGAGGAGAAAGCCTCAGCTGGCACGTGACAGCAGTCACTGCTCTTGTGGAGAATGTCCTCCAGGACTGGATGTAAGAGCTGTTGATGAAACATGGGTATGGTATGATTGGCTAGAGATAGAAGCAGAGTCCAGATTAAGAGAGGTCTTGCCAACCATTTATTGAGTGTCGGCTTTGACCTTTGAAAAGATTTAAGTTGTGGGACTAATTGGATTTACCCTTCAGAAAGGGATTTCTGGTTGCGATGCCATTATTACTAAATGTAAGACATTGCTTCCACTTATTCAGGCATACCATTTTCTGTGAAAATATGATAATAAAATGTGTTGTTATTTGATTGTCTCTACTCCCAACTCAGGGCCCACCCTCAACCTGGCAGTTAACTGACAAATACCCTAAGAATAATGAAGACAATCCACCACAAGAAAGAGAACAAACACACACACACACAAACACCCACTTCGGCTCTATTTTTGTCATTTATTGCTGCAAAATCATTATCCCTAATTTTAGAAACTTGAAATACAACAGATATTTATTATCTCAGAGCCTCTGGGATTCAGAAATTCAGAAGCAGCTTAGGTGGGTGGCTTTGGCTCAGTGATCTCTTAAGTTTGCAGTCTTGATGTTGGCTGGAGATGCAGTCATTGGAAGTCTTGCCTACGATAGAAGGATCCACTCCCCGGGTGGTTCATTTAGATGGCTGTTGCCAAAAGGCCTCAGTTGCTCACCGTATGCACCTCTTCACAGGACTGCCTGTGTGGCCTCCTGACACAGGAGCTGAAACTGGACACTGCTTTGACCTTGAGAGGCCTGGCTATTGTTAAAACTTTCATGTCTTTAGAATTTACCCAAAGAAAGGAAGCACTAATTCAGAGATGAGGATTTGAATGTCTTGAGACAGTTAATCATCTCAAATTTGACCAATAATCATTGTTTAAACTCATATGGCATCATCTGAATAGTCATCTTCCAGAAGGCAGCCTGAGGGCTAAGAGTCTGAAATCTAAATCAGTTCTAGAAGTAAACTTCCACATTGTAGAAGTGAGTTTTGTTAGCCATAGAATTAGTGAAATGGAATATAAGGTACTAAAGAATGAGGGTTAGCTAAAGCTTATCCTTGGTCTCAAAGATTCACTGAAGACTCAGTTTTGGCCCAAAGGGCTACCTTAAGAGCACTTCACATCTAGATCTACTATAATGATACTCAACTCTAAGGGTTTCAATGTGACATATATACCATAAGACCCAAGGGATGATACAAAATATTATAGTAATGCCATTATGCATAAATTTCTAGAAATCCAAGTAAAAAGAGCCCAAGAGAACCTGATAATAATCTGAGTGTCATTTAACTTGAGATATTTAGCTAAATAATATTAAAGTAATGTGTAGATCTCTATAAAAATTTTTAGATTTATTATGGTTTCTTGCCTAAAGATAGAAGACAAAAGAACTCATGTTAAAGAGTAAAACTCACAATGAGACACTCACTGAGTTCAAAAACATCATGTCTACATACATAAATTATATGAAATATTGATGATCAATTAAGAAGTTAATGTTATCAATGAGCTTGACTACCAAGATAAATTTTCTGTCTCAAAATAAGCAGCTTACCTTATAAGAAACTTGTAAGCATGAAAGCATGCAGATTATTGTTTCTCAAAAAAACCACTCACTTTAAGGATAAGGAGATTGTGCATCTTTTCAGAATGAAACCAGGACAAAAGGACATGGTAATATTTTTAAGATATACATTAACTTAATTAATTAAAATCTAAATGAAAAATTATCTACAGGTAATGAAGGATATAATTTCTCAATAAAGACTCCCCAAGAAATCACATGGCATTTTAGTTATGTTTTCTGCACAACTGAAAATTACTAGGCTTTCTTTTTTCAATTTTTTAGAAATTCTTCATGTATAACTGAGAATATATTTATAATACCTGTCCAAGAAAAATTCCAATGGACAAAGTTCAGCAAGCAAATCAACAAGCCCATTAAAAATTGGTCAAAAGACATGAACAGAAAATTTTCAAAAGAAGAAAGATGAATGGCCAATAAACATGAAAAAATATTCAACATCACTAAGCATCAGAGAAAGGCAAATCAAAACCACAAAGAGATATCAGCTAACCCCTGTGAGTATGGCTTTTATCAAAAAGTCCCAAAACAATATATGCTGGCATGGATGTGGAGAGAAAGGAACACTTACATGCTGTTGGTGGGACTGCAACTAGTGCAACTCTACGGAAAATAGTATGGAGATTCTTCAAAAAACTAAAAGTAGACCTACCATTTGATCCAGCAATCCCACTACTGGGTATTTACCCAAAGAAAAAAGTCATTTTATCAAAAAGACACTTGTACTAGAACATTTATTGCAGCCCAATTTACAATTACAAAGATGTGGAATCAACCCAAGTGTCCATCAATTCATGAGTGGATTAATACAATGTGGTATATGTACACCATGAAGTGCCACTTAGCCATTTAAAAAATGAATTAATACCTTTTGCAACAATCCAGATAGAACTGGAGACCATCCTCCTAAAGAAGTATCACAAGAATGGAAAAACAAATGCCACATGTACTCACTATTAAACTAGAACTAACTGATCAGCACTAACGGGAATAAATTTCAATGGAAATCATACAGGTGGGAGAGAAGAGGAGGGGGATGGGTGAAATCATACCTCACAGGTACAATCTACCCTATCTGGGTGATGGGCATACTTATAACTTTGACTCAAGCAGTACAAAAACAATCCATGTAACCCAAACATTTGTACCCCTGTAATATTCTGAAATTTTAAGAAAAAGTTCAACAAGCAAAGAAGACTATTCAAAGCTATCACCATGGGAGAGAGGCCAGAACCCAGTCTGAGCTCAACAGCTGAAACAAAGGCCTGGAGAGTTTTTAGGAGCTGGGGTGAGGGGATCATAGTTCATATATGTTTGCTAATTGGATTTACCTAAAGAAAAAGTAAATTTTCTCTGGTCTTTATGACAGGAAGTAGTTTTATGACTTGGAGCAAGGAGTACCCTGAAGTTAGGCTCCTATCCTACCACAAGAACTGGGAAATGGGGGTGCTGTCTTTCTTGATGATTACCTTTCACAGGGATGACTCTCAGGTCCTTGAGAAAGCCAGTCCTGGGTTATAAAACTGGCAAAAGGATTTTTTAATGTTTTATTTTTTTTAAATTGACACATATCGATGGGGTATAGTGTGATGATTCAATACGTGTGTACATTGTGTAATGATTAAATCAGAGGAATTAGCATATCCTTCACCTCAAACATTTATCATTTCTTTGTGGCGACAACATTCAAAATGATCTCTTCTAGCTATTTTGAAATATACTAGAAATGACTAACTATAGTTGGCCAGTAGGCACAAAGGTACAGTTAGATAGGAAGAATGAATGTTGCCAAAAGGATTTGTTTTTAAATTTACAACTGAGCCAGTTGCAGTGACTCACGCCTGTATTCCTAGCACTCTGAGAGGCCAAGGTGGGAGGATTGCTTGAACCAAGACCAGCCTGAGTAACATAGCAAGACCCTATCTCTATAAAAACATAGAAAAAATTAGCCAAGCAGGGTGGTGTGTGCCTGTATTTCCACCTACTGGGGAAGCTGAGGCAGACAGATCGCTTGAGCCGAGGAATTTGAGGTTGCAGTGAGCTATCATGGCAGTATTCTAGCCTGGATGACAAAATGATAAAAATAAATAAATAAATAAAAATAAATTACATCTTCAAGGGGCAGAGAAAGAATTTAAAATTATGAGTTTTTCAAAGTAAATGTTCTTTGGCTGTGCAGAAGCTTTTTAATTTCATTAGGTCCCATTTGTTTATTTTTGTTGCTGTTGTGATTGCCTTTGGGGACTTCTTCATAAATTCTTTGCCTAGGCCAATGTCTAGGAGAGTATTTCCAACATTTCCCTCTAGAATTCTAATAGTTTCACACCTAAGGTTCAAGCCTGAGAGGTGAAAGGTGTGGGTCTTGTTTTAGTCTTCTACGTGTGGCTATCCAGTTTTCCTAGCACCATTTATTGAATAAGGGTTCTTTTCCCCAGTGTATGTTTTTGTCTGCTTAGTCGAAGGGTAGTTGGCTATACGAGGATGGTTTCATATCTGGGGTCTCTGTTCTGTTCCACTGGTCAATGTCCCTGTTCTTGTGCCAGTAAAAAGCTGTTTTAATGACTATAGCCTTGTAGTATAGCTTGAAGTCTGGTAAATTGATACCTCCTATTTTGTTTTTATCACCTAGGATTGATTTTGCTATACGGGGTCTTGTTTGGTTCCATACAAAGCGTAAAATTATTTCTTCTATATCTGTGAAAAATGATGATGGTATTTTGATAGGGATTCCATTGACTCTGTAGGTCACCTTGGGTAGTATATACATTTTAACAATGTTGATTCTGCTGACCCATGAGCACGGTATATTCTTCCATCTGTTTACATCCTCTGCTATTTCCTTCTTCAGTGTTTCATAGTTCTCCCTATAGAGGTCTTTTACCTCCTTAGTTAAATATATTCCAAGGTACTTTATTTTCTTTGTTGCTATTTTGAAGAGAATTGAGTCTTTGATTTGGTTCTCACTTTTACTGTTGTTGGCATATATGAATGCCTCTGATTTCTGTGTATTGATTTTGTATCCTGAGACTTTACCGAATTCATTTATCAGATCAATGAGTCTGTTGGTTGAATCCTTGGGGTTTTCTAGGTATAATATCATGTCATCAGCAAAGAGTGAGAGTTTGATCTCTTCTGCTCCCATTTGGATGCCCTTAATTCCGCTCTCTTGTCTGATTGCTGTAGCGAGGACTTCCAGCACTATGTTGAACAGAAGTGGAGATAATGGGCAACCTTATCTTGTTCCAGTTCTAAGTGGAAATGCTTTAAATTTTTCCCCATTTAGTATGCAAAGAAACTGTCAAGAGAGCAAACAGACAACCCACAGAATGGGAGAAAATTTTTGCAAGCTACACATCTGATAAAGGGCTGCTAAATAGAATGTATTTAGAACTCAGGAAAATCAGCAAGAAAAAATCAAACAACCCTATCAAAAAATGGGCAAAGGACATGAACAGAAACTTCTCAAAAGAAGACAGAATAATAGCCAACAAACATATGAAAAAATGTTCAACATCTCTAATCATCAGGGAAATGCAAATCAAAACCACAATGAGATATCACTTAACTCTAGTGAGAATGGCCTTTATCAAAAAGTCCCCAAACAACAAATGCTGGCGTGGATGAGGAGAGAGAGGAACACCCCACACTACTGGCGGGACCGCAAACTAGTTCAACCTCTGTGGAAAGCAATATGGAGATACCTCAAAGTGATACAAGTAGATCTACCATTTGATCCAGCAATTCCATGACTGGGCATCTACCCAAAAGATCAAAAGTCACTTTATGAAAAAGACACCTGCACTCGAATGTTTATAGCAGCACAATTCACAATTGCAAAGCTATGGAAACAACCCAAATGCCCATCAATTCATGAGTGGATTAATAAAATGTAGTATATGTATACCATGGAATACTACTAAGCTTTAAGAAACAATGGTGATATACCACTTCTTGTATATTCCTGGATACAGCTGGAACCCATTCTACTAAGTGAAGTATCTCAAGAATGGAAAAACAAGCACCACTTGTACTCACCAGCAAATTGGTATTAACGGATCAACACCTAAGTGGACATATAGGAATAACATTTATTGGGTGTCGGGAGGGTGGGAGGATTGAGGAGGGGATGGGTGTATACAACCACAATGAGTAAGATGTGCAACGTTTGGGGGATGAACATGCTTGAATCTCTTACTTGAGGGGGGAGGGGGGCATGGGCAATATAAGTAACCTTAACACTTGTACCCCATAATACGCTAAAATAAAAAAAAGTAAATGTTCTAAGAAAAGGAAGATCAGGAACCTAGAGTCAAGAAGAAGCCTTCCTGAGTTTAGTCAAGCTATAGGAACATTTAGACTCTTTTGGTAATACCAAGTTTATATTCTCATATGCATATTTGAGTTAATCTGCTGACTTTTCACCAATGATAGACTGCACTTTTGCCCCAGATTTCAAGTCCTTTTCTTTTACTCCAATTAACAAGTCAACTGAGTTGCAGGGATGAGAATCAGATAGCACACACTGGAACTCAGGGAGGGTAAGCACCTCCTTACTCATTAGGGTAATCTCCCCTTCTCCAAGTCTCTACCCACACCTTCACAAATAGGTGAGAATGTCTTCTGTCCTAGGAGCTTCCAGTAGGGCAGCCCCTCTCCTCGTGGGCAGTCCCTCATGCAGCAGTCCCCGACCTTTTTGGCACCAGGGACTGGTTTCATGGAAGACAATTTTTCTGTGGACTACGGGTAGGGGTGGGGCGTGGCAAGTGATGGGGAGTGGCAGTAAATACTGATGAAGCCTCACCTGCCGCTCACTTCCTGAAGTGTGGCCGGCTTCCTAACAGGCCATGGACCAGTACAAATCTGCAGCCTGGTGGTTGGGGACCACAGCCCTATATAACATTTTACAGCCCTCATAGCAAGACTTTTCTTCCACAAATCTTACTAAAATTCTTCATGCTCCATTTTAATGTTCTCCTACCCACCCTTGGAGATTATCTGTTTCTTACCCTCTATGCAACTATCCTTTGCATAGTTAAAACATGAATTTTCTCCCATTGCTTTCACTTTTGCAGTCTAAAGCTTATCCATTCCCATTCTATGTCTTATTTTCCATAGTTGAATCATCTTTGTGCCATCATAGTTTAGTAGGACTATTTGGGAGCTACAGAAGCCCAGATTCTAATCCTAGGTCCCCCAGTTTTTACTAGCTATGAGCCTTGGAAACAATTTCAGAGGTCAAGTTTCCCCCTTGTAAACTATAGTCCATACAGTTTATGTTGAAAGATTATATGAGGCAATGGGTTGAGCATGCAGGAGATACCCAATAAATACTAGTGCTTTCCACCTTCCTTCTTTTTTGTAATGCCTACTTGGTGATTTTGACCAAGTATACTGACCTCTGCTCCTTCCAATATTGAGAAGAGAGAAAAAATAAATCAACATTACATACAGTTTTGGAGTTCCTATTTCACTGATGATGATGAACTCCACATAAAAGTCATATAATACATTGTGAAAAATTGGAAATATTGATCAATCCTTTTATTTATTGGAGTAATGAGATAACAATGTTGGAAACCAAATTATGGCATGATATGATTGATTTTAAGGGGGGCATTAGAAAAATCATTTTTCATTTAATCTCTTTGAAAATAGTTAAACCAATGTCCTTAAGTTCACAAAAGCCCAAACGGCTTGCAGATTCATTTCCACTCTCTGATTAAGAAAAATGTCACATATAAATAGCAAGAATAATTCTTTTAGTGGAGGGATATGGAAGAAACTAGCTCATTTGTTATACAGTAAAGGTATCAGTTTTCAAAAGTCCCAAGTGATCATTCAACTCTTCCTTGAAATTAAATGATCAATTGGGACTTTTAAGCAAATCTCAAAAACAAATGCAAAATCAAATTCTTAACTGAAAACTGAATAGATTCAGTCCTCAATGGACACATGAGATTATTTCAGTCAGCTATTTAGTATTATGTTAATACAGGGTCAAAAACCGAATGGTTAGCAGAGTAAAATTCAAATAAGCATGGAGTAAGTAATTGAAAGTTATTCTTTTTCTTTCCCTATCCTTCCCAGCAAGCTGAATAATAGCTGTATCTAGTGAATGTATTATGTCCATAATAGAATGTTCTATTGACATAATTATCCATAATTGACAAGTGCTCTAATAAGCTTATTGAATTCATTTCAATGAATTAAGCATCTTGAAAATTGCCATCATACTTCCTTAATATTCAGAGACATTCTCTTTATAATGAAGGCCTGGCCTGAGGATCTGTTTCTGGCGCACTTATTCTTCCAGTCAACACAGCATTTATTGAGCATCTAACTGTGCAAAGCAGTGTTTCAGACTCATAACTAGTCACTGTGACAGAGAGAGAGAGAGATGTGGAAAACATGCACCCTTTCTTAGGAAACTTAAAATCTATCAGAGATACAAAATATAGAGAGATATCTATAACATCAGTCATATTTCTCATTTTATTTCTAGTCTTAGAATTACTGGATTATAGTTTTTATTGCTTAGATATGAATTAGTACCTTTTGTTAGGTAGGGCAATCAAATGCAGACAAAGACTAGGGATGTGAATGAAGGGTATGAATTGCTAAAACTTCTCTTCAATGACATAAAATCTAAAAGGTACCTTGACTAAAAAGCACAGTGATATTGAGCAAAGAGAATTAATATATGGAAAGGGAGCAAATGCCAGTAAGTTTTTGGTGGGCTTTATGAATGAATAAGAATGAAAGTGATTCACAGTCAGGAAGTAACGTAAAGAATATAATCACATTTTCTGAAGACCAACCTAAAACAATTTGGAAATTTAATATTGCCCTTAAGACTGATGGTAACTAAACACCTGCTCAGGGCTTGAAGCTTTTGTTAAATGAACTTGATACAAGATAGCACAAAGTAGTTAAGGTCACTTTTATGCTGACATATATTTAATTCATACTACGAAATTCAAACCAGTTCAGAGGGTAGAACTTCATAATGGCTGTCCCTTTAATAACAGCTTGCCCTATTTAGGTGAAGCTTTGCATATTGCAATTTACATTGTAGTTTCAACACAGCTGTTGTTCACCTTCACTAGATCTATGGAAAATTAAGAACCAACAGTGCCCATAGCCAAAGTAAGCAGAGCTTGTAGATGGGGGTGTTGTAACTTGACCTCGTCTTATGATACACACTCCTGCTATTATCACTTGGTCTGGGTTAAATGCTTTAACTGAGCAACTGATCTGGTGGTAGAGTGTTGGGTAACAAGAAAGTTAGGGCTGGGGTAAGGTTGTTATATACCCCCATTTCAAATGACAGCTAGGTTAAATCCCACAAAAAGAACAAAATTATAGAATATAGTTTAGCAAGTGGTGAGTTTAAAACCTACTGGCTAGGACCCAGCTGTTCAATTAAATTGAGTTTATAATAAAACATTTAATAGAAGAAATTTAACTGTTTGACTAAAGCAAACTGCTTATAAAGACAGCTTCAGACAGGATTCAGATCTAGTCCTTTGGAAATAAAAGTCATGTTAACTCAAAATACACATCCATCAAAAGTTAATGTTGATAAAAAGGACATAGGTTTCCCTATTAAAAAAACCACACACATGTGCACAAACACACAAACAACTATTATTTAACTAAAAATTCAGCACAAGTAGACCTTGGCAACTGCCACTACATGAGATTCCAAAAATTCTGCCACTGCATCAGATTCCAGAAATTAGAGGCTACTGCGGTTGAGAACCCACCCCCAACCCAGGAGCCCAGCTTGACAGTCCTGTGGCTGGAGTGGGAAGATGAGGCTGGCCACACCCACCCCTACCACCCTGGTCCCGACCACCAGGCACATGGGCCCTCCAGAAACCTGAAGCTCCACATGTCCCCCCAACACCCCACACACGCACTCAGTTGCCTTGGGAGTTCCGAGCTCTCAGCTATAATGTAAGGACAAATAGAAATTAAAAATAAGAAACTTAATTCTTGAAGTCAAAATGAAAGAAGGGATTTCCCTCCCCTCCTTTTTCTTAGAACATTTGCTTGAGAAAACTTGTTATTGTAAACACTCTTGTCTTCTCTTCCAAAGGTGAATACATTCTTTTGAAGACTAGATAGGCCTTTTGTCAGCTTTGTGACCCAAGAATGTCTTTCTCAAAGACTGGGGATCCATCTCTTTGAAATGTAAACAGAAAGAAATAGCACCTCTATCTTTTCCAGTTTCTGTGGGATTGTAAGAGCCTAACTTCAGTGGGTGCCTTGGTTCAAGTTGCAAAATGACCTGCCGCCATAAAAACATGAGAGGTTGTTTATCCTAATTGTAAGCCAATGCACTAATACAGATGGTCACCTCAATGGTCAGGTAAAGTTAGGATGAACTATGTATGACAAATAGTGTTGCCAAGTCTTCTTATTGGAGGACTAGTTACTATTTATCTTGAAAACATATGTAATTGGTTGTATCTGTTTAGCTGCACTAGTAAGATTTCTTTCTTTCTTTGCAACGTCTTAAGCAGACTGCTTGTGAAGAGTATCACATTCTAGCTTAATGCTTATTCAATAATGGAAATATTTTCTTTCTCTACTACCTTTGTGGAGAGGACTTCTGGGTTGAGAGGAGATTTTACTTTTTATCATCTTCCCCCAACACAGGCAGTGCTCAACTGAATGCCTAGGGAACCTCGAGTTTCTGGCTGGGAGCCATCAGCCCTGATGACAGAGCTAGATATTTATTTATTCATCTGTTCCAAACCCACCTTCTGCCCTTACTCCAGTACCCAGGAGATTTTGAGCAGTTCCTCTTATCTTGAGGCTATACACATACTCGGTTGCCTCCGTGTTGCCTTTGGATAAAAGCCATGTTAGCCTCTTGCATGTCGGCTTTTTCAGAGTCACTTATGAGCAGGATAAAATTGAAGTAAAATTTTGCTAATGTTTAAAAATGCTTTGTGAAAATAGAGCTTTTGCTGGGTGCAGTGGCTCAGGCCTACAATCCCAGCAGTGTGAGAGGCCAAGGTGGGAGGATCGATTGAGGCCAGGAGTTCAAGACCAGTCTGATCAACACAATACAACTCTGTCTGTATAAAAATTTAAAAAAATTAGCCAGACATGGGTATGCGTATGTAATCTCAGCTACTCAGGACGCAGAGGAAAGAGGATTGTTTGAGCTCTATGAGCCCAGGAGTTCTAGGTTAATAGCAAGCTATGATCACTCCACTGCACTCTAGCCTGGGTGACAGAGTAAGACCCTGTCTCTAAAAAAAAAAGAAAGAAAGAAAAAGAAACAAAGAAATGAAAACAGAAATTTTGTTTTGTTCTTGGTAAATCATAATACCCCAAAATTTTAAACAAAATGACAATTATGATGACAAAAACCACCACTCAAATTTCCCCTATGGCCATCACCAACCAGTCTTAGTTAGGTCTTTTTCTCTACTTAAATGAAAGCCTATATAATATGAGATCTACCCTCTTAACAATTGTAACAATTGTGTAAATGTACAGTGCATTATTGTTAACTGTATGCACATTTTTGTACAGTAGATCTTTAGAACTTTTTCATTTTGCATGCCCAAAACTCTACACCTATTGAACAGTAACTCCCACGCCCCTGTCTCTTCAGCCTCAGCAATCACCACTCACTTTATGCTTCTACGAGTTTGACTACTTAAGATACCTCCTATAAATGCAATCGTATAGTATTTGTTCTTCTGTGACTGACTTATTTCACTTACCATAGTGTCTTCAAGGTTCATTTAAGTTGTAATATATATTATAGGACTTCCTTCTTTAAGATTGAATAATATGACATGATATGTGTATAACACATTTTCTTTATCCCTTCACCCATCCATGGACATTAAAGTTGTTACTACCTCTTGGCTATCGTGAATAGTACTGCAGTAATGTGAGAGTGCAAATATCTCTTCAAGATCCTGTTTTCAATTCTTTTGAATAGTTACCCAGAAGTGGGATTGCTGGATCATATGGCAGTTCTATTTTTAATTTTTTGAGGTACTTTCATACTGTTATCCACAGCAGCTGCATCATTTTGCATTCCCACCAACAGTACACCAGGGTTCCAGTTGTTCTATATCCTTGCCAACATTTATTATTTCTGTTTTTTTGTTTATAATGGTAGTCCTAACAGGTGTGAGGTGATATCTCACACCTCACAATATCTCATTGTGGCATTGATTTGCATTTCCCTGATAATTTGTGATATTGAAAGAGGGAACAAGCACTACCAAACTCTTTTAATAGGCCAACATTATCCTGGTACCAAAGTCAGAAAAAAACACTCCAAGTAAAGAAAACTACAGGCCAATATACCTGGTGAATATAGATGCAAAAATATTTCTCGGCAAAATACTAGCAAACTGAATCCAACAGCACATTAAAAGGGTCATACACCATGATCAAGGGAGATTTCTCCCTGGGATGCAAGGGTAATTCTGCGTGTGAAAATCAATCAATTTGCTACATCGCACTAACAGAATGAAGTATTAAAAATCACATGTTCATTTCAATATACGCAGAAAAAGCTTTTGACAAAATTCAAACTCACACTCAAATTCAAAATTCAAACTGTTTTGTGATAAAAAAACATTCAACAAACTTGGAATGGGAAGGTATAATCCCAACATAAAAAGGTCATATTTGAAAATCCCACAGCCAACATCATATTCAACGGCGAAAACCTGAAAGCTTTTCTTCTAAGATCAGGAACAAGAAAGGATGATCACTCTCTCCACTTCTATTCAGTATAATACTGGAAGTTCTAACTGAAGCAATCTGGCAAGAAAAAGAAATAAAAGGCAACCAAATTGCAAAGAAAGAAGTAAAATTCTCTGTTCACAGATGACATGATCTTATATGTAGAAAATCCTAAAAATTTCACAAATCTGTTAGAACTGATAAATGATTTCATCAAAGTTGCATACTACAAAACTAACATACAAAAATCAGTTGTGTTTCTATATATCAACAACGAACAGTCCTAAAGGAAAATTAAGAAAACAATTTCATTTACCATAGCATCAAAATAATTAAGTACTTAGGAATAAAATTAACAAAGGAGGTGAAATACTTGTACACTGAAAACTATCATACAGTGCTGATTGAAATGTATTATACATTTCAAAGTAACTAGTGGAGTGGATTTGGAATGTTCCCAACATAAAGAATTGATAAATGTTTGAGATGATGGATATCGCAATTAGCCTTATTTGATCATCGTCCATTGTGTGCTTGTATCCAAATATCAAATGTACCACATAAATGTGTACAAATGTTATGTATTGATAAAAATTAAAAATAAAAATAATTGAAGAAGATGTAAATAAATGGAAAGGAATTTTCTCCCTTTCTGAGCCATATATATTGGTACCCTATGTGTTGAGTAACTCCAATCTTCAAACATGTGCTTAACCTGTTTAGCTCTGACTTGATTCATCTACATGTTATGCAATAACCTTGCAAATGTAAATGGATTAAAAAGAAAACAACCCCCAGATGGGATGAAGCAGGTTAAGTGGGCTCAATGTGGAATAGTGAACTTCAAGAGACACAGCAGAGAAAAGTGATTTTAATAAAAGGCATGGGAAATAAAGAATCTGGGGAAGGCATTCAATCTTAGGAAGAGGCACAGTTGATAAAGTTCAGGGAGCTGAACCTAATGAAATGTCTATAGGAAATTAAGATTTTTAGGCCACCTTAGACCAAGGATTCAAAGATAAGAACATGTAATTCTAGGGTCAGGTTATAAGATTTACCATTTTCTTGATCTAGGAGATAATTCAGAAAGTATCCTAAAGGGAAGAAGGAGCAGAGACAGATGTTATCCAATAAAAGTCAAGGAAAAAGAAAATCAACCTCATGTAGTCACATTGACTCTAATAATACTGTCAACTGAAAATTTGCCTGCTTCCATGTAGTTTATGCATGAAGACTCTTTATTCAATTGCAAAGTAATTTCTATGCACTGTAAAATTAGTTGAGGTTGTGCTGACTCCTGAAAGCTGCTGAAAAGAACTGAGGTCCTGTTCCTCAGACCCAAAAAGGCTAAATGATCTGAGACCCTTGGATGATGCTTTCAGGAGAGGCCAGGAGCAGAGGTGCACATGCTCTGTTATTAAAGAAAAGTGTTTCCAGACATTTGACCTCTTATCTATTATTCCATGTTTCTGTCCATAGTTTTTGTACTCATAAACAGGGATGCTATTGTTAACTATAGAACTGAATGTGTCGGGAAGAGAGTATGAAAGCCAACCTCTCCTATTGCTAAGTCTGATAAGGAAGAAACACTGAGAGAAAAAGGTAACACGGGGCCACAGTGGCAGTCAGGAACGTTCTCTCTCCTTCTTCTCCTACTCCTCACTGGGCCCTTATTTATAAGACAAACAGAATTGGTTCTGACTCTTTAAAAGCTCTTTTAAAGACTGCAAAGAGTGGAAGGACAGTTGCCATATTCAGAACCAGTGAAGATGATGGAGGCATTACTCACAAAATAGTGTCATATATCTGCTTCTGAAAATTGGGGAGATAGTTTGACTCAGGGAGTTATGAAGGAAAATACTATATAATCCGACCAACATTTGTTGTTTATGTTTATGGCAAATTGAAATCTATTCATGAAAGGACTTTTTGTCTCCTAAAAAAATCACTAATAATAGGTTTTCATAAGACATGTGTTTATTACAGATATTGTCTGACTCCCCAATTTCTCATAAGAAAGGCCTTAGAGGATACATAAACTGCTATACTTAAAAGTCTCCAACTGTGCTTTATTCATCGTTCTAGCTATGTTACTACTTCCAAAGTTCCAATTACAATGATGTATGTTCGAAGAAGACAGCTTTTGCAGTTACCAACTCTTTAAAAAACATAAGTGATGCTGAAGGAACATGTAACTTATTTGGCATGTGGGTTTTATAACTCTGATGGCATTTTTTTTCATATTGTGCCCATTGCCTCACAGGGAATTGATACTGAAGAAGCAGCTTTTAGCACTCAGTCCACGAGCATGTAACAGCAGTAAGTATTCTCCTTGCACCATGCCATGGAACTCCGTAGGAAGAGCTGTCCCTATTTTTAGTCCTAAGAAAAAGATATTGATGTCTTTGAAGAGGAAATTTTCATAAAAGTTTCATTATGAGATAGAAAAGCATCTTGACCTTCTCAAAATATTTTTCTACATTATCTCATTTGATTATCAAACCAACATGTTAAGGTAGATGAGCTATTGTAATCTCTATTTTACAAATAATAATCGCAACTAACATCCGTATAGTGCTTTCTAATTTAAAAGGGCTTTCAGTATATTTTTCACAATTACATCTGATGTGGGTACATGTATCATTTTCTCAGATTTGCTAACAAAGACACTAGGGCTCAAAGAGGTTATTCACACAGCAAACTCCCAGGCGTTTGTGCTTGTCACAGCTCAAATGAGTGCACCCTCATCTCTCCTGGTAATTCTTACAAGGATAACAGAAATACTGATCAACCATAGTTTAGATAACTTCAGCTCTATTTGGAACTCTTCACTTAAGCTCATGGCCTCAGAAAACCAAGTATTGTCCCAGGAATCAGTAGTAAGATTGGATCAGCATTCCAAGTGTGAACGCCAAATACGTAAAGTGTCAATCCTTAGACAGAATTCCTCTTGGTAGCCAACTATTGCTGCTCCAGTCTCAATGTTCCATAAATATATGAATAGTACAAGAAAACTCTACCTATCCGGCAATGTCAAAACAAAGACTTGACAATGGCAAAGTCTAAAATTGGCCTTGTGTCGTAGTTTGCGTACATTTAATGTAAAATATCCAACCTCATATCTGTTCATAGTCAGAGCAGATGATGTCTGCCCTTGCAGAAGTTTGTGTGTGGTAAGTCAAATGATGGTCAGGTCATAGATATATGTTCTGAATTCGCAAAGCTGATGTTAAACCTACCCTACTAATCCCTCAACCAACAAATATTGCAACTATGTACCAGTTGCAGTACCAGGCATGTGAAAGATTTAAACAGGAATGAGACAAGATCCTTAAATTTTTAAGAGGACTGAGAAAGCATATATGTGGAAGACATTGAGCTCTCTATAAACACTTACTTAACATCTATTAAGTGCATCTCCTTCCCTCATAGAATTTACCATTCCTAAACAAATATAATGCCGTATTATTATTATTACTAGTAATTCTGGTTACTGCTGTAATATTATTTATTGCTAGCAGTGATATTTATGACAACAGTGTAATTTGTAAACTAATATTCAGATTAGTACTTCCTCTTATCAATAATAAACAAAACAAATAATATGGAACTAATTAATACAAATCCATGAGATATAATCCAGTCTTTTCAGAGTATTACTCTAGGCCCTTGAAACCATACCCAAAGGTATTAGCTTTTTTTTTTTTAATTAAAAAAAAAAAACCATATTTTGCTGTGGACCCTTGGATTAAACAATTCAATTGTTATTTTCATAAAGCGTTATTGTGCTAGATCTTGAAAATACATTTAGTCTCTTGGTTATTGAGTGGCTGCTTTTTAAAACTGCTGCTGACATATGTTTGCTTTGGCAAACCTAAGTGTGAGGACATGGAGTGAAGATTCACGGCAGAAGGAGGGGATGGGGCTTGAAAATGTGCTTCTGCCTGAAAGTAGGTGTAAGGATTAAGGCTGAACGTAGATGCACCAGTGTGTAGGAATTAAGGAAAAGGGAGCGCCACCAAGACAAGTGAGAAATATGTGTCCCCAGTGCCACAATAAGGCCCAGAAAATAGAAACATTCAATCAACTGATGATCCTGCTTCTGAGACTGTTTTCACTGATGCCCCATCAAGACTTCCCCCAGGGATGTGGGTGTTGTGCCAACTCTAAAGCTCAGCACAGTCTTCGCGCTCCTAGCTGAATTGTTAAAAAGATTGAGATCAATCTCCGTGGATAGAATGTGGGCTGGGTGGGGACAGAGGAGGGAAAAGCCATGTCTCATTAGGTGATGGAGAGCTACAGTCAGTTTTAGAGTAGACAAATGTATTTGGGGGTATACCTAGAGGGACCCTCAAATTATTTACAAGCCATATCATTCCTGTCTTCACTTAGTTATGAAAAAAATTGGACCCTCTCTTAGTCATATTGCACACCATAACAACAACAGGAAAGGCTAGGAGTCATTCTGCCTGCAAGAGACTGAGGGTCTTCTAGTAATAACAGGCTAGCTACCTCTCCTCCCCCAAGACATGTGCACACACACAAGTGCATATACGTGCACACACACACACACACATGCAAGTGCTTTGTACTTATTAGAGAAGGCTCAGGATCTCCCCTCTTCCCCAGCTGCTGCTTAGTGACTGGCACCCCAGAAAAGCCCTCCTTTACTTGGGCTTTCTGAGCTTTGCTCCTCTTGCCTGCTCTTACATATTTACATCTCATTTCTGTCTTCCCCACTTGGAATTCATCCTGGATATGCAGGATGACTCAATCTGAGCTTGTTCCATATTTATATAAATTCTGAATTTCTCTTAGATGTCCTGAATTTCCTTTAACTTCTCTATCTTTACTGCTAACACACAACTACCTTTCTGCAAAGCACCAGTACACACACACACACACACACACACACACCCCTTACACACACCACAACATGCATACAGACATACACAGACACACACACACACCAGGAAAAATCTTGTATTTTCAATCCCTGGGCTTGTTTTTATGCCGTTGATACATTCTTTGCCATCTTGATCTAAATGTGACCCATTTGAAATGCTGGCCAATTTTTACAGCTCCGTTGAGTCACATTTTAAAGCTCATTACAGGGCCTGGAATGATTTGCATCGCCTCCCACTCTGAAATATAAGCTTTTTAAAAATAAAGTCCCACTATAAATAGAACTGCTCTGAAATTACATGTGGCACATAATTAAGTGGTACACGTTTAAGCACTCGGCTGTTTCGTAATTCTCCAGGACCTGAAGCTGCTGCACTGAAATTCAGAAAATGCATTGCCCTTCTAGGCGCTCTCAAACCAGTGAGCAAGGTAGCCACAGATACAGTTCATCAGGATGTCGCGTGGATAAGCAATATCTAGAAGCAGAGGAGCCCGCAGCCAATGGTTTTCTTTTTTTGTTTTGTTTTTCAACTCAGAAGCATCAAGACAGCAATGTTCAGTCTTGACTGCATAGTTACTCCTTCGAACAAACAGGGGCCAACCTTTCCTTCTGCTGTGAGAGTAGCCTTTGCACCTTCTGATAAGCATCAGAAAAATTTATAGTTCAGGAGGGAAGGGGAGCTTCTCCCTGGGCAGTAAATCTATTGACACGCACATGGGTTTTTCTGTCCTTGGCAAGTTTGAAGTCCAGAGACGACAGAAGAGCAAGTAACAGATAGAAGGAAAAGATGTCCAAAGTCTCTTACCTGCTACAGGACCTGCCCTTCCTCTTGCCTCTGCAGAGTGCCAGCCACAGTTACATTAGGAGGCTGCTAGTGTGATACCATCAATATTTAAAGGGAAAAGGGGGCATGGTAGGAGGGGGTTACAGGGGAGGGAGGCATGGGAAGTAATCTTTTCTGAAAGAGGCCAGAGAGTATCTCCTTTCCTTCTCTAATGACTAATTGCTCTGAGCCCCGGGACTGAATAGCAAGGACTAAAGTAAGCCTTCTCTGGGCAAGAACAGCAGTGCGAACAGGCAGGGGAAAGAATGGGGTAGGGACTAAAGGAAGAAAGAGCAAAATGGGAGGAGAGTGAGGAGAGGAAAGAGGGAAGAAGAAGAGATGGGCATATGGCAAGAAAAAGAAGAAAGCAGGGGAAAGAAGGAAAGGGAGAATAGATGATAGAATGAAGTTGGAAAAGCAGAAGGGGGGAAAAATGGACTAACCTGAGCATAATCAAGTGCCTTGTTCAGTAGTCTTAGTGGAAGATTTTTCCAGAAAAAATTATATGAAGGATCACTTACCTTTGTACATAGTGCTGAATGGTGCAGCCTCATGGAAAGTTCCTCGGTCTGCTTTGGTCAAGAGACAGAATTATAGAAGCATATTATTTTACCACTGAAAGGAAATCTAGATGCCAGTTAATTCAATCTCTTATTTAATGTAAGATTTCTCTACGATTTTCCAGATAGTTAACTCTCCATCTTCTTCTTGTATAAAAGCAAAAAGATCACGACCAGAAAATTATTCATGCTCAGATTTAGAAAGTTCTTTCTTCTGAATAGAAAACTATTGCCTTAGAGCTTCCTTCTAATGGTCCTCCTTCTGTAGAGATAAAGATAATAAAAGAATCAAGCAGGGAGGAAGGAAAAGAGGAAAAGTATGATAGAAGATCATGAGATACCCAGGAAGAACATATAAAGAAAAATCAGTATTTAAAAAGCCTAGAAAAATTGCCATTCAGAAAAACAGGAAAATTGAATATGAAAAGAAGGTATAAGAAGAGATCAACCATAGGAAGAAAAGGGAGAGAAAACAGGGAAGAATGTTTTGTCATCTAATTAATTTTTTTAAATGTTTCTGTGATGACTTTTTTTCTTTTATGTCTTCTCCAAAATGGAGCTTTATTGTTCTGCAGAATAATGGTAGCAGCTTAATTATCTTTTTTGTGTTATAATTTTGAAAATGTTATTTTTCTCTCATTTTCCAAATACCGTCATAATCTCCACAGTCCAGCTCTTGATTTAAGAATGATGAAGTTAAATTTGTGATTCTTCTGTCTAACATGGTCATGGAGATACAGTAATTGCCTTTTTGTTTTTCAAGTGTTAATGATTTCTGTACTATAAATAAACTGGATGCTCCCTAGCTGTTCGTAAACAACTTCCATCTGGGGTTCAAAATTATGATGGTTTTGGCTTGATTCATATTTATGTCTTGCCAGCATCTGAAATCCATTAAAAAGAGAGATTTTATCTACCATTAACTTGTTCCTAGCCACAAGTTCTTTAATTTCCAAATAATTTCAAAATACCCTATTTATTTCTATTTTCTTAGAACAAATATAACTTTGTAGAAAACATATTAATTTTTAATTTATTCTCTAGGCAGCAAAAAGGAAGCCATAAGTACATATTATTATTGTAGAGGAAATCTGTTCATATGCAATACATTAGATTAAAAGAATTGTAAAGATAATGGCCACATTAGATTTTTTTCCTACTTGTGGGGTTTTTCAAAAGTTTAGTTGTTCTATTTATGAGAATCTTTTGATTGAAGAAAACATCTGAGAGACCAGTATTGTCAATAAAAAAAGAATGTTCTCAATATTATGTCATTAAAATAAATACTTTGCTATGAAAACCCTATCAATTTTATATAAAATCCTCTCTAATTAACTTGAATAGACTCTTTAACATAAAAATTACACAGAAAGCTCCATGTGATTGTATCCTTTGCATGTTCCCTTTGAATTAGAAAATGTCTTGTGGGGTCTTTTATACTTAAAATTTTTTCATCATTAGTTTTTAAATTTTACAATTCTTCACATAAAATAGCAGCATATTGAGAAATAGAGAAAATTATTGTCATCTCCAATGTTAGGATGACAGATTTAAAGTCCAGAAGGGCAAAAACATTTTTTCACCATACCAAATTATAAAACAATGAGTTGGGGTTTTTTTGTTTCAAGAGGTATAATTAACTCACAGGAATGCTAATGATACATGAGTATTGTCATTAGATAAAGAGCTGTTCATATGATCTCATCATTTTTGAGACAGTTCCTAAGATCTTATCCATGTTATTTCCTGAAATTTTTAAGGTTAAAGAATATCTATACTACTGAAAACTACTATTTTCAATAACATCATCTGAGAGTAAATAAAATTCCCATTTCCCCACCCAAGGCTACAAACTGTTCTGTCTCTTCATACATTTATATTTCTGATACCCCAAAATTGGAGGTTTTATTTAAGAAATGCATGTTGTTTACCATAGAAACTAGATTAGTCCATATTAACATGAGTATTCTGGTAACTTTTCCTCTTCTCTTATTTTCTTTTCCCCAAGAATAGACTTGAGCTAAAGAAAAGACCTCTCTCACTTTCTTTCAATTTTCCACCCATAATGTTTATCAAATATTACAAATACTTTCTCTGCCTTAGCTTTGTAGCTGTTGCGTATGTACTCTGTGATCTTCTGTAGTCACCTGACCTTTCTGAGTTTTTTTGTCTTAAACTAAGGCCTGGCTAGGATTATACATTAGGCTAGGATCTTCGAGGTCCTTTTAGAGCTCTCATAGTGTTTCTTTATCCTTTCTTAATGAGGAATTTCTTTTTCTAATGATAAATAATATAAGAAAAGGAAAAGCAACTATTTTGTAAATAGATATGCTCTAGAGTTGATATTTTCTGTGTAGGGGGTAGCAGATAGGCTGAAAAGCATTAAGAACAAGAAATTATTTAACTTACCTTATATACTAGATGCTTTTCTAGGAGCAGGTGAAATAGTACTGAATAAGACAGAGTTCTGGTCACTTCATTGGGTAGAAAGGATTAGGCACTATCCAGATATCAAGTAAGTTATCATGCATAGTATAATCAATGAGTAGTAAATAAAAGAGTGTGCACTGCTATGGATACTTCCATATCCATCAAATAAAATATATAATTCTAAAGTCACTGAGACAAGAAATTGGAGAAAGGATTAATCAGAGAAGGCAGTGTGTATTACTGTTGTCTCAAGTGTTCCCTCACATTGCCTTGCCAAAACTGAAAACCTGGTATTGTTTCTTCTGTGTTGTTAAGCCTTGGAGAAGACCTGTCTGGTAGACAAACAGTAGCTTCAGACTTCATCCTGCGGAGATGAAAATGGTACAGAGAACAACAATAAGATGGCCTTAGGCTTTATTTAATTTCCATGTTTAAAAAATTACCAGAATGAAGTTGATTTTCTTAAGCCTTAAGCATCAATAAAGCACCTCTGGCTACTAAACGTGAGGCCTTTTGCCAACCTTGTGATATTGCAAAACCCTGTGCTACCCACTGGAGTCTGATCTTACAAAAAGGCACAAAACACTACATTAGATTTGAGAGTTTTCAGAAAGGCTTAAACCAAAAAGCCTGTCATGGCAGGACTAGAAATCTCTGATTTTAAAAAGTCACTCTTTCATTCATTTAATCATTAGTTTCACAAATATTTCTTGATGTGCTACTGCGAGCCAAGCACTGTACTTGACACTAAGAATAAAAAAAAATCTCAGGGGGCTGAGGAGTGAAGTGGAGAATCAGAAAGATTTGATTGAGGTGATGATTAAGCTGAGACAACATGCTTGGGAAATACGACATATGCATTTCGACAATGCCTTGTAGGAATGAAAGTATCAAATGGCCGTGTCTAGTGGCTGGAGGTTCTGGGATAGTTAGACCACATTTTTGGGATTTGGGGCCAGAGGAGGAAAGGGATAGACATCAAATTTGTGGCAAAAGCTCTGAAACATAAAATGTGTGTGCTGCTAACTTGTTTAGCAACAGTATTTTTTGAGTGATGGTAGTAAGACTGCCTTAGTCCATTCAGGTTGCTATAACAAAATGCCATAAATTTAGTAGCTTATACATAATGGAAACTCATTTCTCACTGTTCTGGAGGCTGGGAAGTCCAAGGTCAAAGTGCTAGCAGGTTTGGTGTCTGGTAAGAGCTAGTTTCTGGTTTATAGATGGCTTCTTTTTGCTGTGTCCTCACATGATGGAAAGGGGGAGGTCCCTTTGAGGCCTCTTGCATAAGGGCACTAATCCCATTCATAAGGGGTCTGTCTTCATAACATAATTACCTCCTATTCTATAATACTAACCTTGGGGGTTAGTTTTTGAACATATGAGTTTAGAGGGAACACAAACATACAGATCACAGCACAAATATTCAGGAAATTAAAACATCATAGTTTTTCCAAGCAAAGTTCTGCTGTATCAGATGGGCTGTTCTTTTACTATCCACTCCTTGCTGTTGTTGCTTGATCCCTAATATCCTTGCCATGAGCAAAGCTCCAATCCACTATTTCAGTTGAAACCTGAAATGTCCTTCTCTGATTCTGGATGCATCCCAACCATTCTGGAGCCTGTCCCAGGAAATAGCACCTGATGGGGGCTGTGCCCACATGCTGTCCATCAGTCAGCCGGCGAGTGTACAGTGAGGAAGAAGGCCCTCTGGGTGCACCAGGTGCTGTGTGTCAGATGTCCCTGAAGGAGATCTCATGAAGTTGTATCTCTTCATTCCAATCTCAGTGAGGGAGCAGTGGGGTTGCATCCAACAAAGAAGCAGATTATCTTTCAAAAACAACTGGATGAACAAGTTAGAATCTGGTCATAAAGCTGGTTTCTAAACATAATTGATATAAAAGCTATTGCCAAATATTTACAGCCTTGTGGAAATGTTCATGCTACATTACTAAATACATAGAGCAGGCTACAAAGTAATATGCATGCAATATTTTAGGGGAAAATGTACATGTAACTCGAATGTGTACACATATGTGATATAAGAAGGACTCATCAAAATTTTTAAAGTGATTCCCTTTTGGCAATAAAAGTAAAGGTAATTTTTCTTTATGATTTCATGTCTTTTCAAGTTGTTTTGCTGTTGTATTGAGGATTTTTTTATACCAAAATGCTATATAGCTACATAATTTGGTAGAATTAAATGCTGCAAGTTTGGAACCATGCACTGGAGAAGCATATATCTTCATTTTGCTTCCCGGAAAGTGATCATGTGACACTTTCAGAGTGGTAATTTTATCTAGAATTTTTTATTGTTAAAAAATAAAAATGTATGTGGAAACAACATGTTTGCCTTCATTATGAGGAGAAAAGTGTCTCTAAAATCCATTTTAGGCAAAATAAAGTTATAGCCTGTTCGGTCCAGTATCCTTTGCTAATAGGTATTGTAATAAAACAAAAAATACGAATATGTATTACCTTCTAAATTTTTCTTTCTCAAATGTACCATCAAGCACGTTTTGTAGACCTCCCTGGCTTTTCTTATTTCAGAACACCAGATGGACATGGAAGCACACAGTGTTCTATGAAACATTTACTCCTCCTACTCAAGATTTGTGCTAACAGACTCTACTCCACAATTTCCCTTAAACTGTATCATAGCCAATGCCATTATGGAATTAACACACTGCCAGCAAATATAATGGTTGGTAACTTTTATTACAATGGAAGCTTAGCTACAGAAACTGAATCAGGATCCTCAGGATGCTAGTTTTGGTCAATTTGTACCCTTCTTGTATTTTCTACTGTTAAGAACTAAATGATATTGTCATTATTTTGCAAAACTTTAGTTTGACATGAAAAAATGGGCAGGTTAGTATAATTCTTGCTGCAAGTGCACATGTTGAATGCTACTAATGTATGTTTTTGGTATAAATGCTCTCACTGCACTATAGATTTCATTCAAAGTTGTATTTTTCTACAATTCTCTTGTTAAAATTCTATTCTGCTTATATGGTACCTTCTTGTACATTTTTAATACAAAAAAAACCATAGATGATAGAGTAAGGACTTACTTTTTATTTAATTTCATTTGCAAAGCATGCATTATTTTTTGAAACTAGGTTTAAAAATAATCTGATATTTACTGTATTTTCCTGGAAAGTGTATCATTTTAACTTCAATGTTAAATTTTCATCTATGGTTTATACAAAACACTTTTGGCATCTTTCCCTTCAATATTAAAAACAATAATAATGATGATGATGACAGTAATCTTACAATGAAGGTAATAATTTGAAAAGTGGATCTATTACTATGTTTCTATGTTAAACGCTGCCTGAGTGATCATTGATGCTTTTTATGAAGCATACTGCAGATACTTTAGCAATCTGAAGTTATGGTCTTAAGGTTTTCACACATCTTGTAATCCATGGAGCCTTTATATGTAATGTCTACATTGATCTGTGGGACATCAGAAGAGAAACTTCTTGGGAAGCCCATCTCTGCAAAGCCTTTATTGACTCTACCACTGGGGTATTCCCTTGAGGAAGAGTGGTTTTGTAACAGGCTCTGCTGGGTATGTTCTCAGAAGTCTTAGCTCAGGGTTAGAAAAAATATCAAATCTATCAGGGTTTTTTTGCAAAAAAACAAAACAAAAAACCTCTTGCAACTTGTGGAACATACAATAGTACTATTAATAATTCTAGAATGTTCTCCAGCAAAGCTGGTATTACTGGAAGAACGATTTTGTTATAGCAGCTGTACAAACCAATGTATGCACATATTGGCAGGAAAGGTCCAGGAAGGAACCCTCTGAATATAGATATATGGAATGATTTAAGCTCCATCATAAGCACCTTCCTGGATGGAGTCTCAAAAAAAAACTGTGATGTTAGCAAAATTTAGTGTGGACAATCTTTTCAGGACTTCAGCCTAAGTTCCTCAGAACCGAAGCAGCTCCAGATACTCCCTGGGTAAAATTTAACTATCATCTATTAACTGTGTTATACTTTTTAACATACATTACACCCATCTCATGGGTTTCAAATCTCTTTTGACCTTGCCACTCCTAAGTCTTTGATCAAAGACAACTAATATAACAAATTAATCTGTGATATGAAGGAACTTCTCTTAGGGATTCTATGCAAGTGCTTTCTGTGGGTGGCTGTTTCACAACTGCAGTCAAAGGTAAGATTTTAATAAAAAGAACTTTAAATAAGCAAGAAGTAGAGAACAGATCCATACAAGGACATTGTTAAAGATACTGTGAAAGAGGAGCATCTTTCAGTGAGTCTGTCTCAGGTAACAAATGTAAGGCTCTATTATGCCACAAATTATGACACTTAATTTGTTGTGATACATACATACACAGTCACAGAATTACCATGTCATCCTTTGATTGTGCTACGTATTAAGGCTGAGTCTTTTTGTGAATGATGACTTTGGGGAGCAGGAAGGGACTCTTGGGGGTAATGTGATATAAGACTCCTACTTTCCAGATGCAGAAACTGAAAACTAGAAAGGTTCATGATTTTCCCACAGTCACACAATCAGTTAATGACAAAGTTTGGTCTAGAAATCATGGGGCTTTACTCCCAGACAGTGAGCCGGTGGGTGAGTTCTGCCCTGCCTGAGAGTTAAACACTCTTGGATCACCGAGGTACTGTTTCGTAAACTATTACTTTAAGTCATTAAGGCTCTTCATTCCTAAGTATCTTAGAAGCAATTTCAGAAGTGGTGCCCTAATAGGCCCTCAGAGTTAGTGGAGCTTCCCAAGTGTTCCTTTTGGTCCTCCAGGGAAGTTCACCGGCAAAGGTAATCTAGTTCATTGTGTTCGAAACAGCACAAAATACCATATATTGTGAAAATAAGAATATCATTTTACAAATGAATGCTTCTGAAAGAAACTCTAAAACACAAACAGATGGTTTGTGTATCATAGAAACACAAAAAATGATGGCTTGTTTTCTTTGTGGAATTATTAAAAAGCAATCCAGCACTACTGTCTTTTTTTTTTTATTCTCCAAGAGAGTGTCTAAGTTGTTGATGAGGAGAATGCTAAATAAAGTAAAATGTTTCTAGAGTGAGCAAAACGTTGGATAGTCTTTTGTGATATAATAACGGAGATAAATAAGAACAAATAATAGTAGAATTATGTGGATACTTTATTGAGTCATGATACCTAAGGAAATGGATCAATGTCACCTAAGGAAGTCACTCATGCCCAGCAAGTCTCTCTTTTGGGCCTTGGCTGAAAAATATCGAGATCATTGTTGTCATACACTATAATTATTTATTTTTACTCTTGTTCTAAAAATAAGTTTACCATAACTTATACTAATACATGAAAACTTTGCGGAGAATAAAACAGAATTGAAAGAGAGAAAAATTTAAGCCAGAAATGAGGTTAATACTCCAAGACATCCTTCTACCACAAATGCAATCCATCTACACAAGAGCAGTGGGAATTTAACCTCTCTTCTTAGCATTTCATGATTCAGAGAGAGAGTTTTAGAGTCAGACATATAGTTTTTCATCTTTAAAAGAGGGAAAATAATGGTATTTACCTCGTAGGGTGTGGAAAAGTTTAAACGAGACAATGCTTTTAAGACTTTTAACACAACTCTAAATGCAGAATAAAGAGCTCAATTAATATTTGTTGAATCAGCAGCTAACTTAAAATATTTATCAAATTGTATTTGTTTTAACCCTGCTGTTTTAGATATTAAGTCTCTCTTGCTCATTTAGGACTCCATATATGTGTGTTGGAAAATAAATCTCCGGATTTCATAATGATTTTAGAGACAGCCAATTCAAAAGATGATATATCAATATCTACTAACTTTTCAATACACTGTAAAGGTGTATTTTGGCTTAATTGCCAAAAACAAAATAGAATTGAGAAACATAAATTCTTGTTTTTAGAAATTAAAAATCAGTTGCAAAAGGTGCAAGATGTGAACAATTTAGCTTGAGAGCAAGGCACTTGAAAAATTTTGGAACTTAGGTAGACACAAAGCCAATACAACTAACAGTATTAAGCTATTAAAAATTCACTAAATTATTACTATAAACAAGAGCACTCAATTGGATATGTATACTAGGTCATTCAATTCTTATAACACGGAGATATCAACAGTTTCCAGATTAGAAAAGAATGGCTTAATTAATTTACTTTTGAAGGTATAGGTTAATTTAATTTTTTAAGGACATGTAGCTAATATGTGGCTGAGTTGTCTTTCAAATTCTGAATCTAATACCCACTGGCTTAACCATGTACTCTATTGACTTTTGTGTGTGATGTGATGCTCAGATTAAGGTGGGAAAGGCTAATTGTCCACTGTAGTAGAAGGTGTCCATTCAAAAAAATACTGATATTCTGAAGGATTCCAGAGAAAGGATTGACAACTTATGAGAAACATCTGAAACAAAGAATTTTAGCATTTAGAAGAGATGTGAAACTGAACCATTCTAGTTGCCGTCAAATATCGAGGGTCTGTCATTTACCAGTCACTACCATTGGCCCATTTGTGATGAGGAGAAGTACAGTGCAATACAAAGAAGATGGTTTTAAAAATTAGATATGTCTAACAATAACTAAGATTTCTTCAAGAAGTGACATTTCTTACTACTAGAGATATTCCTGCCTTACAGAATTTAATTTTAAATTACTATATAAAAATCTATGTTCATATAGAAAATGTTGCTTATTTTGCACTATTAAGGTTGTTTCTTGCTATCAGCTCTTGTGTGAGTTGTCCCTCCCATATATTACTTTATGGAAAATACTCAAAAGCAAGCCTTGGCCACTACTACTTGGCCCCTATATTTGCCTAGGACATAACAGAACTTCAGGTATCTCACTTATTCATAGATTCCTGGGCTTCTGATTTCTGGTTCTGACTTGACTTTTGATAAACCGTTTAGACTTCCTTCCCTGACCTATGTTTTTGGTTTCCCAGCTACTCCCCTGGTTCTAACTCAAGATATTTATTTAATTTCAGCAAATCCCTGCCTGCAGGTAAACGGCAACCAATTTACCTAAGCACTTACTCTCCCATCCCAGTCCCAACCAGATTCCCAAAACAGACTAGAGTTCTGTTAACTTATTCTCCAGAGCCCACTTGAAATTCTTGGACTTGACACTGAACCTAGGAACTGAGGGTCAAACAACTGTCAACTCCTAGGACTCTGAGATGGATACATTTCTCTGGTGGCAGAGAAATTAAGTCAAAAGAGTATCAAAAATCCATTTATTGAAACAAGATTAAAGTAGTAAGCAAGCCCACTGATTTATGTCACATTAAAATGGCCTTTATTGTTTAAAGGCCATATTCTCATCTCTGCTTCTGCTCAGGCAAATAGTTTAAATTTCTACTAGACAATCTTACTACCCTGTCTCCTTCAGAAGAGTAAATGGTCCACTCTAATTGTGAATATTTACCCCATGAATCACTGGGAACATATTCGAGTCAGACAATACAAATATAAGCATTTAAGTAAACAGACACAACTAATCTAGTTTTGTACCATCTATTTTCCATTCTGTTTACCTGCACCTGATTCTCTGGTCCTGATCTCATGTTGATTTTTAGATAAAGTTCACAGTGCTCAAACAAGCAAGGAACCCTGTATTGATGGACCCACTGAATCTATGCTACCTACTCTTTAAGTACTATTTCATAAACTCCCAGATATTTACCAAACACCTACCACAGGTAAATTTTAATTCTGGTCAAACATGTCCTATTATTCCCTACAAACAAATGCATTTCTGCCCCTACATCTTTATTTCTTATGTGCTACCTTTCCAGAATAAACTTCTCTACCAATTCATTTTCTTGTGGTCAATTATATTTTAAAAATCGCTTAAAATCTCTGGAAATTGTCCTTAGGGCAAATAGCAAATGCAAAAGTGTTCAATCAAGAAAATCTACCAAATCTCTGAAGAACAGCATGAGTCTGTGGCATTTGAGCCACACACCCTCCATTTCCCTTCCAACTTCAGCATGATGAACAGGCCATCCCACATGGAAGAGGCCAAGAACAATGTGCTTTCTCTCCTTCCTGTTGAGAGCTATGGTATTTCCCCAGGAGGAGCAGGTCAACAGCATTTCTCGTCCCCCCATCCCAGCTTTGTGCTGCAGAATCAAGATGGTGGGCTGAGGATGTGCATTTGATTCCTCTTGTTGGCAGATTCCACTGAGGCTGCATAATCCAAATAAAAATAAATAAATCTATATCAGTACTGAAAAGAAAGGCTGTTAAGAACCAATAATAATTTTTCTAATGTCTGGAAATCTTAAGTCTCATGTGATTTTATTGGGAGAGAAAACAGAATGGAGGAAACTGCAACCACAACTGTACCCAGGAGAAGAATGAAGCACAGGTAAATGCCTTTATTTCTACAGAATCCCAGAGTTAGAGATCCAGAGGTGCTGGCACAGAGAGAAGGAATGGGCTAATGAGGATGGCTCTTCTATCAAAGTAGTCATAGAAGACTTGCCACAACTTGGTGAGAGCACTCCAACTTTCCAAGCACCATGTATTAGGTTTTCAGTGTGCTAATTAATCAAACTTCTCTCGCTCTTGGGAATTAATCCTAAAGAAATAATCAAAGTTATGAATTTTTATAAGAACAAAAAAATTTGATAACAATTCAAATATCCAACAAAATTTAAAGACTATGTGAACTATGCACTGATATATAAATAATTACCACATAGTGGATAGTTTTGTGTATTTTCCTTGATTTGCCAAATTTTATGTATTGAACACTTATAAAATCAACACGTGTTTTATGAATAAATAATATAAGATACCTAGAGAAAAATTAATAAAACTTCTGGTGCACTTTCTTCCTCACATAACCTTTGTTGCCTAAGCTAAGTTCAAAGACTCTGCCTTCAATAGTTCTGACAAACAGCTTGAAAGTTTTTTGCTTGGGTTTAGAAAAACAATGGAGTATCTGTTTCTGGCCAGATGTATGGTCAGATCACAATGTCATCTTCTCTTAAAAGAATGGCTACTTAAACCACATGAAAGACTATTCACAAGAATAGCCAAAAGAATGGCTACTTAAACCACATGAAAGACTATTCAAGTATGCCCTAAATAAGTGGACAAAACTATTTTGAAGCTGTTGTAGCAATTGAAGTTAATTATAATCTATCTTAGATTCAGAAATATGTAAGAAAAAGGCATACACAGATGAAAAAGGAAATAGAAGCTAAAACTTTCTAACTTTTAAAATTTGTTGGTTCACTTAACTAACAATATTTACATAAGACTGGAGAAACAAAGATGATTGATATTCTGTGCATGTCTCCTAGTTACCTATAGTTTAATGAGAGGTACCAGTATACATACAAATCATTGTACAACAATGAAATAGGTGCTGGAATAGAGTTTGAAAATGGATGCAAAGTGCTATGTGAAGAAATATGAGAAAGTGACAAGCTGCAAAGGTAGTATAGATTGTCTATCGCTCTTTCTTTTTTGATTGGTGTCACTGCATGATACTGCAGTGACCAGAAAGCAGCCTCACTGTACAAGTATGGTCAGGATATAGAATGCACTGTGAATAGTGTCCCTTGCAGTTATGCAGCATGGCAGCCCCAGAAAAGGAAAATGTGTCCTTTGGAAGTTTACAAAGTGGTCGTTTTGAATCTCCCACTTGCTAGCTCTATCAATTAGTAATGTTTTTGTTAGCCAAGGCTTAAGTTTGTAACTTATGAAATAAAGACATCATTGTCTCCAATTACAGAAAACCTAGTCCATTTTGGCTGGTATTACAAAATGCTATAAATGGGTACCTTATAAATAACAGACATTTATTTCTCACAGTTCTAGAAGGTGGGAAGTTCAAGATCAAGGTACTGGCAGATTTGAAGTCTAGCAAGGACCTATTTGTTTGTTCATAGATGTCGCCTTCTTGCTGTATCCTTACCTAGTGGGAAGGGCAAACAAGTTTCCTTGGCTTCTTTGATAAGGGAATTAACCCCATGTGTGAGGACTCTGACTTTATGACCTAATCACCTCCCAAAGGCCTCACCTCTTAATGCCATCACATTGGGGATTAGATTCCAACATATGAATTTGGTGGGGAGGAATAAAAATATTTAGACCATAGCAATGGGCATTTTCTATTTCTTCATGAAAAGTTTATTAGCACTCTAACTCTTTTTTTATGTTTCGATGGTCTACTTTTGAAAGCCTAAGACGATGAGGGAGATACCATGCAGGTAGCTTAGGGAAGAGCGTACCAAGCAGAGAATTGACAAGTGTGAAGTGCTCAGGCTGCCTTCTAGGATAAAACCTAACATGGGCTGCTGGATTTCTTCCTATAAACCATTGTCTCAAACGTAACTTACCAACTAAACTTTTCCTGACATTTGCATATATATTATAAAATAATGACTACTTCTCCCCCCATCTCCCTGGCCTTTCTTTAGTTTTTATCCTATCACCCTCACTACCTGATAAATCTTTATTTTTATGTTCATCTGTTTCCATCCATGAGAACATAAGCTCCTTGAAGGGCAGGGACTGAGTCTGTCTACTATTGTATGCCCCATGCCTAGACTATTTTCCTGTCTAGTAGATGTTCAGTAAATATTTGCTGGATGATGGAATAAATGAGTTGAGGGCTGGTATATGTACATGGCTACCTCATCGTTTTCATTATGCACAAATTATGCACTTTGTGTAGTTCTGCTGAACTGAAGTAGATCTTTTCAATTCTGGCTCTCTGATTCTCTCCCACAATAATGTAATGGAATCCAGGAAAAACAGCCATCCTCACATGTACTCTTATCTAGCTTTTCAGACTTCCTCTGCTTCTTCTCACAGTATTTTACTTTGGAGAATTACTTTTTCAAAACTCAGTGCAACATTTCAAATCTCTTTCTGTTGCTTTCCTGGGAGTTGCAGTCTTTGAATGAATGTAGGAACACTAGGAAAGTCCCATACAAATGAACAATTTCAATGAAAAGGTGTAGGCCCCCATTTTCCTGGTTTGTGCAAAACTATTGCTAGAGTCAGAAGCCATTCAGTTGGAAAAAACTTTAGATTTTTCTGTCTTTTTTCAGGTGTTAATAATTGCTTACTGAATAGTTTACTGAAACAAAGCATGAGTATCAACTACATTTCTCAATTAACAGAAAATCTACCCCTGTTCTAACAAAAGATTGACAGTTATAAATTTCATTGTTGCATGTGTTCATTATTTCATCATTCCTTTTTCTGTTCTGACAGGTATGTTTTCTGGGGAATATGTTTAGCTGTGTTATAATCTATTAATCAGATGATGTTTTTTTCAACCCTGAAGTCAGAAATTGTTATGTAGAGGCTGGTAAACATCTGTTTGTGACATTACAGAAAAAATTCTGTACCTAATTCCTAAATTGAATTAGGTAAAATTTAAATATTCTTCCAACTTTTGCATGCTGTTGACAGTAAATATGTCTTAAATTGATGCAAAGAAAACATGTTTAAAAATATAAAAACATTGCCTTACATTTACTTCTCGCTTTAGAGTTCATAAATTACCTGCACAAACACATGACAGAAACTGCTAATTGTTTACCTGGATATCAGAATTGTGATTTTATCAGGTAAGGCAATGAGTCCAGCTTTAAAACTACATTACCCTGCCTCTGATGCAGTAAGGTCTTTTCCCCTACTGCTACATGAAAAAGCCAACTTGTAACTAAATAAGCCCAAAGTAAAACTGCAGAAGTGAACAGCAAAAGAAACCTAGGTTTGTGAGGGAGTCATGGAATTTCTGTACCAACCCTGCACTATTGACTTCTGGTACTGTCTTCTGCAAAAATGGCCAACTCCTTATTTGCTTAAGCCACTTTTGTGTATGTGTGTTCTATCACTTGCAGCCAGAAACAATTCAAGCTTTTTCACCTTATTTATATCCCCAGCCCCCGTTTTAAAAACATTAAAGATCGAATAGAGAGTGAGGATTCATTACTAGGCCAAATTTGAGAGGGAAGCAAGAACCCAAAGAGATACCTGAGCATAGAAGCTACTTTTGGTTTTAGGGCATTTGTTGGTACTGGAAATTCAGAACCTGTGTGTTGATAGCCTGTAGGACAACAGAGACAGAAGCCAAGAGCAGTCATATTAAGTGGGGCTTGACCCCCAGTAAGCTGGGACCACAGTAAGATATATCCTCAGGGTAAAGATGAACCAGAAATAGAACAGCCCTTGCATGGAATTGGAGCTCTATTTCAGGAAATCTCAACTTGAATTTAGGTTCAGGTGATTTCAGGCTGATAAAATCAGTCTAAATGATTTGGCCACCGGTCACCTAGCAGAAGCATCTACAAACCCACTATGTCAGAATTTACCTTAAACATAAACCTATAAACATATTGAAAAACAACTTTTCAATATAATGACCAATACATTAAAAGGCAATCAGGCCTATAAAAGTTGAGGGTGAAAACCAGGAGAAGTAGAAACAATAAAGAGATCCACAGGATTTCAAATAATAGAGTTATCTGAGGATAATTATACAACATCTGTATTTTTAATATTCAGGAAATAAAACAAGAAAGTAAAAAGATTGAAATGGAGGGGTATAAACTGTCATTCTCACACAATATAAAGGAAACTACAGATAAATCATGAGAATTAATAACTGAGTCTAGCAGTGTTTCTGGATATAAAATCAATAAACAGATAAAAGTTATATTTCTATATAATAGTAACAAACAGAAAAAAATACCATTTATAGTTAACACCAACAATATCAAATACCTCAGATAAATTTTAAAAGAGATATAAAAAAATCTCTGCAAAAACCCTATAAACTATTGTTAAAACATGTTAAAGCAAATATAAATATACTGAAAGACATGCTATGGCCATGGATTGGAAAACTCAATATTGTATAGTTGTCAATTCTCCACAAATTGATCTATAGGTTCAATTAAAAACCTCTCCATATTCTTGATTTGTTTATTTTTTTCTGTGAAACTTGACAAGTTCATTCTAAAATTTACAAGGAAAATTAAAGTGCCAGAGGAAGAACAATGTGGGAGAAATTGCTCTACCTTATTTCAAGATTTATTACCATGTGCTAATAATAAAGATAACATGGCATTTGTGCTTGGATAGACAAAACAGATAAATAGAATTCTCATTGTATGTAAAAGGTATTACAGCCAAGTAAAAGGAAAACTTTTACTTTTCAATATATAATCTTATGACAACTGGGTACCTTTTGGGGACATAAATATTGTATCTCATTCCATAAAAAAAAATAATTGCAGAAGTATTACAGAACTATATGGTAGAGATTTTGTTAGACAATTAACAGATTATCTTCTTGATTTCAAATCTTAGAAAACTTTCTTAAACTGGACACAAAGAGCCATAACTATAAAGTAAAAAGTTAATCAATTGAACGTCATTAAGATCTAGAACTTTATGGTATCATTTAGAAATATCATAAAGAAAATAAAAAGTAAGAGAGTATATTTGCAAGACAAAACTGGCAAAGAAAATATATCTAAAGAATACTCAATAATAAAAATCTAGAAATAAAAACAGAAAATGACAAGAATCTCCATAGAAAAATGGGCAAAAGATTTGAGCAGGCATACCACAAGACAAGCTACCCAAGTGGCCCATAAACATATGAAAAGCTAATGGCCCTCACCAGTTTAGTGAAATCAAAATAAGGTATCACAAATCACCAACCATGTCTGTTACAATTATTCTTATAATACAAAGTATGTGGCACAGTAAGGATTCTCACATATTGCAGGTGCTACCACTTTAGAAAATAGTTATGAGTTTACGTAGTAAAATGAAAACATTGATTCTCTATGACTAGCTCGTTCACTCCTAGGTGTATACCCTAGAAAAATTGGTGCACATGTGCACCAGGAGACACAAATGGGGATATTCTTAGAAGCATTGCTTATAATTCCCAGAAAGGGGAAGTAACATAACTATCTGTAATCTCTGGAATGCATAAGTCACTGTAGTATTTCCACACACTAAAATCTCATAGAGCAACAGAAAAAGGAACTACATTTACATATCAAACATGAATAAATCTTAAAGTCATCATATCAAGTGAAAGAATCAAGACTCTAAAGAAGGGACACTTGGAGAGTTTCTGGTGTGCCAGTAACCTTCTATTTCTTGACCTGATAATTACCCTGGAGTTAATTTTATTGTAATTCATTAAACTCCTTATTTGTCTTCTGTACTTTCCAATATGGGTGCTTATATTTCTCAATTTTAAAAGTAAAATTAAGATGTAAGTAAAAGCTTGAATTTATCTCTGTAGACTTATTCTTCTTAAATATATGGGGATCAGTGATGACAAATGCATCAGTGTTCAAAAGATATCTGATAGGCTCAGATATCTCACTTACTTTGGGACAACTTCCTAGAATTTTAGTATGTGTGGTGGAGAGGGGAAGAGAGAGGTCCATGAAAGTATGAAGGGAGTGAACGGATTTAAATGGCAAGTAATTAAAACACGCATGATTCATATTATGTGTGTACAATTACAATGTGTCAATTAAAAATAAGTAAATTTTAAAAACATTACACAGAATTGTGTCTTAGAGTGACATTTAGTTCACATGAACTTTAAAAACTGGGAATCTTCAAATGTATTTATCTCTTTAGTAGGTATAACTTTATTCTCCTCTTATGAAGAATGGAAAAGTTTGACAAGTACTGCTATACATAATGGGGCACTATTAAAATGTGATGATAGGTTAGTGACATGTTTAAGTTTGTATTTTAGACAATTACTCTGGCGATAGAGTAAGGTGAATATACAGAGGCAAAACTGAATGCAGGGCTAACAGCTGGAAGGATTTTGCAGTATTCTCAGTGAGATGTGATTAGGGAATTGGTAATTGTGAAAGAAATGAGAAGATACCTCATTAGCAGGAGTAGAGTCAGATACAAGAGGTCAATGAGAAAAGAGTCTTGGATGACTGGGTGGAATGAATAAAGAAATATAGGAAGAAGAACAGTCTTTCAAGGAAGATGAATCATGAATAGATGTTGGGGGAGGAGATTCAACTGGTATTCCTACCAGCAGCTATATGTCAGTCTAAAGAGAGGGGATTAGGTGTCATTTAGCATTATATAAAATTTAAAGTCTTGGTAACATGCAAGTATATAGGGTGAGTCCAAAAATCCTGATGATGCCCCCCCTTTTTTTGTAAATCATACCATGTGCTCCCTTCTATCATATCATTCCTATCTTCAAAGTCAGAAATGACTATTCTGTTGGATACATTAAAACTTCTTTATCACATAAATAGCTTTAAAGAAATCATTTTCCAAATCCTAAAGTGCCATATATGCTCTTTCCTAAAATTGGACTACATAAGAAAACACCTCTGTTAGAGACACCATGCTGTTCTTCTTCACCTACTCACTGATAGTCAACTTTCTCTTACTTTACAAAAGACACATATTAATATAACTTTCAGCCACCTTGACTCTTATTGTGGTATACCAGATTCCAAAATTAAATCTAGGATTTAATGTGTTAAATTTTAAACAACTGGCTTCAAGGAATTAGAATAGATTTATTGTCCTCAGGTAGAAATATGTTGGTCAAATTCATAATGGTAAAAGTAGTAATTTTTAATTACAAAAAGTTATCAATTTCTGTTTAATAATTCTCAAGTTGTCATATATTTTAAAGTACTTGAGTGCCATTTGAAACAGATTTGGCATAAACATGTTACTTTACTTTTACTTTCCTATAATATAAATTTTACTTGATAAACTAAGTGTTTCTAAGTGAATGAGTAAGGTATAGTTTAGAGTTATTTGCTATGTCATGGTAATATCTTTTGGTACACTTCTGAGAAATTAAGGAAATAAGTGGCTTTATATCTAATTAATAAACCATTTTTTAAATACAGGAAAAATTCTTGGCCTTTTTATTTCCATATAAATTTTAGAAACAGATTATAAATTTGCTCAAAGAAACATTTTGGGATTTTTATTGGGACTGTCTTGAATTTAAAGGTGATTTCAGGAGAATTAACAATTTTGTATTATTGAGTTGTTCTATTCCAAAAACATGGTATTACTTTCCTATTATTAAGGCCTTTATTTTATCTCATTAAAATGTTTTAGCTTTCACTGTAGAGGTTTCATAAAACTTTAGGTTAATTCCTTGGAGCTGTATAATTTTTTATACTATCATAAATTAATATAGCTACATCAGTATCTTTTGGCTAATTGCCTGGTTTATTATTTCCCTTTCTTTATACTTTCAAATTTTCAAAATCTTCTGTAAATAGGATACAATTACTTTTTAAATCTCATGTTAATTCTTCCTTTTTAACTAAATAACTTAGTCAATTTAAAGTCAATTATATGTGTAAAAATTATGTATTACATATGCAGTATGCATGTTTTACATATGTTTATATCTTCCATTTCCTTGTTTGTTTTTTATTTGTTCTACCTGTTATATGTTCTTTTCCTCTCTTTTCTCCTACAAAGACCTAAGACTACTCTAGATCTGTTTGACTTCTTCTTGACTTACATGCTATTTTTATCATGTTCCTTTTTCCATCTTTATACTTTTATCAGTGTCTAATCTGTTACTAAGCCTATCTATATAATTTTTCAATTATATAATTTTTAGATAGTTCCTCTTCACATTTACAAATCTAAACCCCTTGAAAAATTTAAGTTTGATTGTTAGCTCCGTGAATGGTATAAGGGCTTGTTTGATCCCTGTATCCAATATCTGGAGTTAATTTAAATCTGTTTCTTCTGCTGATTCTAGCTCATGTAAACTTAGCTTATTATATATTATACTTTGTCATCTTAAATTATTTGCTACCCATTTTATTTGAAAAATTATCTTTAGATAAAGTTTGTGATTTAGTGTGCTATTATCTCTTCTTCCTGCTTCCTGTAGGCACTTGTACTACAGGATCAAGGTTGGAGGATTTGCTGAGCTGTCTAGGTGATTCTGAGTAGTATTTACATCCTCCTTCCAGACATGTTTTAGTCTCTGAGGTGTTTGCCCAAAACAAGGATGTGTCATACCAGGTTTCTGCCTTTGTTAGTTACTGAACTCAGGCTCAGCAACCTTCATCTCCTCTCAGCTGTTTACGGGGGAGCACCCCCCCCCAGCTACCTTAGCACCTCACATGAGCCATCTGCTCCCCATAGAAAAATGGCCCTAGCGTTAACAACTCTAGTGCACCTTTTTATGGAGTTACACTAGTCTAAGATTGGTTATTTCCCACTAACTTGTTGGGTGTTCTCCACCATTAAGAGGGTCTTCTCTGTGTTGTGTCTAGCATGTCTCTTGTTCTTATCAAGAGTGTTTGAGTCACCTAAATCACCATTATTGAGAACACCTCTTTTTTATTTATATTATTAATGTATAAAGGTAGATATCAAATAATAATGATATTTTGATTCTATTGGATACATTATTAAGAGTGATGTAACATATATTAATGTATGTAATATCAATGTTTACAGTATGTCAAAATTATATAATTTGCAATAATTTAAATATATATTAAAATTTAAGATACTGATATAAAATTTTTAAGAAAAATCATTTTTAGATATTATTTTAAAAGGTATATGAGAAAAATTTTGAAGCCCGGTCGTCTGTTTTCTATGTATTTGATTTCGTATAACTTCCATTGATAGAATGTGAACTTGGGAACAGGAGCTGTGCTCATTTATCTGTGTAACTCCAGTGCCTGGTGCAGTACCCTGTTTTGTCTCTCAATAAATATTTGTTAAATTATCAAATTTTTATTTATCAAATTTGATTGATAGATATACATGAGAATGTAGCTACCTTTCTTTTATATATATGCATGTATGTTTGTGTGTGTATTCCCTATATATACTTTTAGAAACTATATGGTGCTATGATGGCAATGAGTAACAGGTCAACAATGGAAAACAATGTTATTTCCATTAAATTTAGTCATATTTCTTTCTAATCAATGTAACATTTGGTTTAAGTGTTCAAATGACATTTTGATCATATCTAAAAATTTGCCTTTCCTGAAATAATGTTTAATTTGCTCTGATTTGCATGGCATTTTAAATAACTTTCAAAGAACTCAGCACAGATTGAACAAATGAAAGATATTCTTATAATGTGGCTTTTGCCATTTTATGACATTTTAAGGTTTAAGATTTTGTCTGAATAATATTTGCAATGGCAAATTAGTATCTGAAATTTAAATATCATATTAAAATATTACTCTACTGTACTTAGTGGCATATTAGGGAATATTTTTAATTTCTTCTTACTCTTTCATAAAAATAAAAAATTTTAGACTCTATTTTGTGTTTATGTTATTTGTGTGTGTCTGAAGTCATGTCAGAAACTCATAGTCTTTAGTGAATTCACCTCTGTACACTGTAACATTAAAGAGTCAAGCACTAATGTTTCAAGGCAGAATTTTAAGAACTCAGCTATGAGGCCGGGCGAGGTGGCTCATGCCTGTAATCCTAGCACTCTGGGAGGCCAAGGCAGGCTGATTGCTCAAGGTCAGAAGTTCGAAACCAGCCTGATCAAGAGCGAGACCCCATCTCTACTATAAATAGAAAGAAAATAATTGGCCAACTAATATATATAGAAAAAAATCAGCCGACCATGGTGGCGCATTCCTGTAGTCCCAGCTACTCAGGAGGCTGAGGCAGTAGGATCGCTTGAGCCCAGAAGTTTGAGGTTGCTGTGAGCTAGGCTGACGCCACGGCACTCTCTCTAGCCTGGGCAACAAAAAGTAAGACTCTGTCTCAAAAAAAAAAAAAAAAAAGAACTCAGCCATGAGAGAAATTAATGAGAAATGGTATATGAGGAAGAAGGCATGGTCCATTCTGGGAACAGTAAGATCAACCACATGAGTTCAGAGTAAATTTAAAGACTAAATCTAGAATTAGTGATAATTATGGTTGATGGAGTGAGGGAAATTATGGAAGTTGTCTAATTTTTCTGTGAAGAGCCTGAGAGTAAATATTTTAGGCTTTGTGAGCCACTTAATCTCTGTCACAGCTACTCAATTCTGCCACTGCAGTGCCACAGCAGCCATAGACAATGCAGAAAGGAATGAATATGGTTGTGTTCCGGTAACATTATTTATAAAAGCAAGCTGAAGTCGGCCTGCAGGCTGGTCATTCCCCAACCCCTGCTCTAGAGGGTCCAAAATCCCCAAGAGCTAACTTGTTGGTCAAAGGAGTCAGTCTACTTCCAATGCCGGAAGTGATAGAAGCTTTATTTCTCCTATGGTTTTTTTTGCTTCGTTTGTTGCCACACCCTGGTCCTCTGCAGTCCAGTGCAAGTTAGCTCCAGGGTGCTGAGATTCTCTCCCTGACTTGGATCCCTGCACTGGCTGCAGCAGTGCCCCACTTTGGTATTACCAGGTTATAGTGCTCTCATTTCACAATCTCATGCTCATTCATTTTTCCTTAAAGCACAACACCATGTGGTGGGGAAACTAGGGTCACCAACCAAAAATGCTTTTACTTCTAGTGAGTTCCTCTTGTGAGTCTTTTTTGTCTCTTCCTACCAAGAGACCTCTTATTCAGAACTCACAACAAAAGGACATGGTGAGTATTGTAGAGGGGAAGGACATCCCTCTAACCCTCACTTGGGTGAGGCAAAGACATAAAATGTAACCAAAATGTTTGTCCCCTCATAATACCCTGAAATAAAAAAAAAAGTTTTAATTTTTACCTGGTAAACTAGAAATCAGAGTCTGGGTTTCTTTCTTTCATAAAGATCCTAGCTTTTTATAAAACTCATTCATCTTTCGACATACCAGAGAAAACAACTTTTTTGGCCTCTGTGCCCATAAAAGTTGGATGGTGGGTCCTATTCAATTTGCATTTGCCCATGTCAACTCTTATCAAAGCAAAGATCTGCTCTAAGATGACGTCTCTCTTTGCCTATGGAATGAACTTGCAGTTCATCTTCACAAATATAAGATTTATCCTTGTTTAAAAGAAGCTCTTACCCAGGTGTGAAGTCTTTTTCTTGGGATACAAGAATCCTTTTCTGGAAAAGGCAGGCATTCTAAATGAAATAGATGTTCGATTTTTCAAAAGGTAAATTAAATCAATACTTGTTATCTTGATTCTTTTCAATTGCCAGTGCTTTACTTATCTGTATTCTGGCATCACTTCACAAATGGTGGCCCATTATGAGTTGCACAATTTAATTAATGCCAATAAGTTGGGCAAGTTGTGTGTGCCTACAAGTAGTAAAGTAAAGTAAACCCTCTACATAAGAGAGACATCCTTGTCGTCACCTCTGCAAGTTGTGGGTGGCACCAAATTATGCAGTGGTGAATAACTTGTGTTAAAGCTTAATTTGTAGTCTATTGTGATACATTTCAGGATGATAGCACAGTAGGATTGATTGTAGCTTGAAGTTAAACACTGCCTGTTAGCAACTCATACTTCACTCCCACAGAAAAACTCTTACAACATCATTAGCACCATTCTATATTTTTTATATTTTATAGAGTGTACATTACACAGATATTTTTAGTTATAAGTGACAGGAACTTAAAGAAAAGTAACTTAGCCAAATGGTTGGGGGAGGAGATGATTACTGACTCATGTAGCTAAACCTCAGAGAAGGTCATGTTGGAGCTCTTCTTGTGAATAATTGAATTCAGGGACTAAAATATCTCAGTATATCTCCTATCTCTCCTTCTCTACTAAGGCCAATTTTATTCTCTTTTACTATTGTGAGACTTTTTTTCATGTGGCCTAGGAAACATGACCATAAGCAGCTTGGGACCTATACCTATGTAGCCTTGTCACCAAAAAATGGGAGAACATTCTTCTATCCCAAGTCTGGTTAGAAAACTCCTGGGAGGACACTCTAAAAGGCTCCTATTGGTTTTATGACCACACCTGGACAAGACTCTTTGGCCAGAGGATACAGGGTAGCATATAAGATAGGCCTCACTTCAGTTGTGTTCTTGCTCCATGATTAGCGGGGTGAAATCTGACAGAAAATGCCCACGTGTCCCAGGACCACATATTAGCTTGTGTTTGGAGGGAAGGTCCTCTCTCAGATGAAAAGATGGATGCAAACCAAAGCAATGGATGTTTTCTATACCTGGAATTAATCAAATATAAAAATTGTATGAAAGAATATTTTACTGAATTACAAATTAATGACATATAATTCCATGTGAAGAGTGAATCAATGCATCTGAGAATTCTAGAATTTAAATGAGCACCATCTCCATGTTTGCACAGACAGAACTGGAAATGCTCTACCATTTGTGACTGCACACTTACATGGAATTAAATTTGTATTAATTTTGTACATCAAAATAAAGTCCAGCCTGAGTAGAGCTACTTTTTCAAATAGCAATGAACAAATGTATATCAAAGAAGTAACTAAAGGGATAAAAGTTGTTTTAAGTGTATAATTCTTATGTATTTTATATATTACTGTGAAATTGAAATCAACTATAATTCTGTTTTATTTTAAAGTTATGAGATACCTTAATTTTAGGAATGATCTTGCTTCAACTCTTTTGATAAAGCCTTCCATAACATATAGTAATAGCATAAACAAAATTGGTATGAATCTCAGCAAAGGTTAAGAATAACTGCTTTACATCATCTTATGTTCTTTTTCACATCCAGGAAGATATTCTCTTTTATTAATTTCTACTAAAATCATATAAACTCAGGCCATGATCATTCTTAGAATTGGTTCTGAAATGTAATGGTTATCATTATGGCAGTCAAATTAAGAGGGCATATAAAGAAATTATAGCTTAATATAATAAATAAAATAGAAGTCCCAGACCACAAAGGTGTTCAACAGGTAAGGAGAACAGGACAAGTGGGAAGATGTATACAATAGCCATATAGGCACATAGGGGCACAGAGAACAAAGAGGACAACTAATATGTAAGTTATAGAAAATATTTGGAGCTGTCGTAGCCTGGGAACAAGCTTGGATAGCTTCATAGATGAAGTGAGTCTTCTGTAGAATTTAGGAGAATTTGGGATGCAATATTTAAGAGAGGGCATAGTGGGCTAGACACTGGAAAGAGAAGAAGGGATGATAAAGATCAGCTTTATGGAAGCTCATTTCTCAGCAGCTTCAGAGAGATGCTCAAAATTCCCATGTAGTATCAATTATAACACAAACTCTAACTATGCGACCTATGGATAATTACTAAAGGACTGAGAGAACAGCAGTCACTCTGGGCTAATTGAAATAAATTCTCACTTGTGTGTGTCATATTCCTTCCATGTTTTTGTGAGAATTGACAGTGTTCCAATAGTGTTGAGAGATAGAGTGCTTACCCCTGTCTCTTTCATAAATTATAAAACCTTATAAAATTCATAAATTATAAAACCTTAATAATTATTTATTCAAAATCTTTATGTTGTTCTAGTGCTATATTGCCCACTTAAGAAAGAGTAAAAAGTATGAAATTTATTTATTCAATAAAGATTCACTGAGCTTTTGCTATATATAAATACTATGTTAAGTGGTCAAAAGAAAAATAAGATGAATTACACTTGGCTTACTCTTCCAAGAAGCAATACATCTTTGGGGGAAAATAAGACAATCAAGGTAGAATGTGACATGATCTATAAAAGATGTCCAAAGAAAGCCCTAAATGATCAGAGATGTGGGAAAGCTTGGGGAAACTTCATAAGGAGATTGGCTTTAGTTTGAAACTGAAGAATGGTTCAAGGAAGAACACACAAAAGGCTTTGATGCAAGAGAATATGGTTTATACAATACCATGTAACCTGAGATGTCTGGAGTTCACATCTGCACAGGGGAGAATGGAAGATGAGACAGAAAGATTGGTAGAGGCCAGATCATGGAGACTAAAGACTTTGAATACAATTTTCTAGGCAATGGAAAACTAATTTGAGCAAAGCAGGTGGCATGATCAAAATTGTGCTTTACGATAATTTTCCTGGAGTAAAATTATACACTTGATCAGAAAAGGGAAGATTTGAAGTCAGGGAAATTAGCCAGAAGTTTATTACACTGTCATAAAGATAGTGAAGAATTGAACAAAATGGTAAGAGAAGAGAGGGGACGGATAGAAGAGAAATGGCATGTGTCATTCCCCCAAGTCACTCTTACAATTAGAAGTACATGATTAGAGTATATCAAATAAAACAAGAAAAGTACTAGATTATAGGTCAAAATAAGGGCTACTGGTATACAGAGAGATGTCACCGAGAGCTGGAGGAGCAAGGACAAAATTCAGGAACATGAGAAGTGAATGCATTCCAGGATAGGGGAACAATGTGTGAGAAGGCAAAGAAGTAGAATAAATCTGGTGGAAGTTTGGCTCAAACGAACTTATCAGAGGAGAGGACACATGTTTGCAGAGGGAGACACAAGACTGGGCAGCTGAAACAAGGAGTGGCTAGTGGGGCAGGACTAATCCAGAAGGCTGTTGTATAGCAGAAGAGCTTGGAGGCCACAGCAGACTGTTACAGGAAACCAGGCATTAATTGATGCCAGTGGCAATATGGAAGGAAAAAGTATTAAAGAGCAAAAGTTCATTGGAAAGTCAAAATAATTAAGATACTAAACATAAGGGATGAAAGACATTAGTAAGTCAAAGATGATGACAATATTTTTAGTCTGGGTGATTGGGACCATCTTATAGTTTAATTAGTTGCTGCTTGTTACTTACCAGTCAGATAGTAGAAGACCATGTGCACAGGGTGACACTGAAGAAAAAGGAATAGCCCATTGATGTGCATGCATTTCTCAACCCTTACACACATAAAATAGTGTATAAATACAGTGTACTATAGTAAATTACATTGGAATTGAAGGCAGCTATACAGAACTTAGCAGAGAAAAGTAATTACATTTTATAGTATATAAACATGAAAACAAATTGCATTTTAGAGAAATACATTAAATTTAAAACTTTCAAATAAAATCTATTCAATTTTTAAATGAGAAACTTAAGCTTCCTTCCGTGAATATGGTTTTGTACAGAGAATGACTACATACATTTTTGGATCATAATTTTTAATTTTGATCTCTTTAAATTCTTGATGGTCACTCTTGAAGAGAAACTTTGCACAGATAGGTGATAAAAATCTGACATCATTGCTTCATAATCATTAAAAATATAATAATCCTTAAAATTGCATTTAAAGAATTCAACAGCTCTGCTTTCATTGACAAAACTAACATTTAAATTTATTGTGATAATTTGGAGGTTTTTAAATCCAAGTAAATATTTTTATATCAAATATTTCAGACTAAAAATGATGCTGATATTTGTAGAATGTGCATTCATTTTTAGAGCAGTTGCTATGTAGGTAGGTAGCTTGGATGCCACACAGAACACTCATCAGAGCCCATGGACAATTACAGGTCTAAGACAGAGATGTCAGTCACCGCCTTTAGCTGCACCCATGAGAATTATTGGGTCTCTCCACTCTCCCACTATCCCTAACAGACCGCACCTGGGGGTGTGCTCAGTGCCCCTGGGGTAGTAACACAGTCTGCAGCTGGCTGTCCAGGTGGCATGTCCAGTGGGTTTCCAGGTAGTGGGGCTCTTTCTTGGCTATGTTAGGTTTAGGGAGTGGAGCAGCAAGTTCTATAACTGTTCCTCTTTTCCCTGGGTTTGTAGCCTACCGAGTGTGTTGTCACATGCTGCTCCACCTCAAATTTGGATTCTTGCAACTAGAAGCAACCTTCATGGAGGCTTTGCACAAACTCTACTAAGACCCTAAGGGGATCAATACCTTGTGAGACAATTGTAACCCATTCCCAATGTGTTAGTATGCCAATGCACACCTGTAACAGAGCTCTGCTTTGGTATTTTTTAATTGTTCCCTGTGTTGCTGCTATGGGATTTCTTGGCATAGCCATCACTGACTGCCAGGGCAAACATATGTTCCTGTGGGATGGGGCTTCATGGAACTGTGTAAGTTACCTTTGACCATGACTGATAGAGAATCTCAGGGCACCACAGTGGACAAAAGTCATTGATAGTAAGAAAATGTAAAATTCTATTTTGAAATATATCCTGCCAGAAGAATTGCTATCAGGTAAATTTGGTGTTAGATTAAAAGACAAAAAAAAATCTTACATTAATTCTTTTATTTTGTGAATGTCTTGTGATCTCTTTGCATTAGTTAGGGGTTTGGGGTTGGTGGCAAGCACAGAAAATGAGCTTGGCTAAATTAATGAAAGCAAGAAAAGAAAAGTGGGGGAGTGGAAGGGAGGGGCGGGGGTAGGAGGGAATTGAATTTATTTGGAAGAATTACAGGGATGTGCAAAGAAAGTGGAAAAGCTGGACTTCAGAAAGGAAAGGTAAAGGGGAAGTTCTGAGAACCAAAAGGCCAGCATTAATCATCATTCACTTTCCTTGAATCAGCACCAAGAATTTTCTGTCTCTGTATCACCCTCCTCATGATTCAAATTCCTGGGCAATAGGGTCCAACTGTTTACCTTTAGGTCATTCTCCCACCACTTGGTCTAGGGAGGGATGAACACATTCATTTGCAGTTCCAACTTTGACTACAGGAGTGGAATGATTCATCATGAAAATTCAAGCAGTCATTGCAGGAAGGACAAACACAAAAAATAGATATCCTTTTCACCATCTACCCCTTTCATTTTTTAGGTATGGAAACTGAGTCCTTGAGTTAAAATGTTCATACCCACAGCCATGTAAATAGTCAATGACAAAAGCTGGAGATAGAACATCACTTTCCCACCCTCAAGAAACTTCTCATTTCAGTACTTTTCCTGCTTCACTCATCTGCATATTCAGTCCTTTTAAGTCTCTTCCTTCTAGAAAAATTCAATAAAATCTTACATTGTCTCCTCAAAATGCTGTGGAGTGGGCTGATATCTGGGAAATATATAACTAATTTAAATACACTTTTTATGACCTTAAAGATAAATGTTATGTCAATCCCCAAAGGGTAAATAGTGGCCAAGAAGCTGAAAAGCAGTTTGTGTTTGGCTGTGGGCACACGAAACCAATACACAGGAAACTACTTCTTTCTTATCTGAGCAGTCTGACAGTTTTAATAATGATTTCAAATGCATTTTCAGGCATATTTTTTCCAGGTTATTTGTGCTATGAAGTGCTCTGTGTTGTGAAATGTCAGAGTGCTGCTTTTTAAGTGGGTGCCATTTTTCATTTGAATGTACTGGAACAGGATTTCCACTAAAATGTTCAAGTTCTGTGAGGCAAGTTAAATTGTTTTTAATGCCACTATTATTATGCAGAGCTGCAACTAGCCTACCTGAAGCAACATTCAACATAAAAGTTCAACATTGGTCCCAAGGTGAATATACACAGTGAAGATGGCTTGGAATGTATTTTTTAGTTCTGGAACGTTCTCTAGTAGCCTCAATGGTGTAAGTGCCTTGGTGTAAGTATCAACTCCTCTTTGGCCATTATACTTAAGAAGTTTCTCATAGTAATTATAACTGCATCTCCGTTGTTTCTTTAGTAGTACATATCATAAGATGTAATTATATATTTTGTAAGTGAGGAGATATGTGTAACCCTTAATATCAAAAAGCTAGAAGAAAACTACTGGGTTCAAAAATATCAGCTCAAAAAATTATATTTGTTGTTCTTTCATACACTAATAGTTAGCCTCTCTGAGTCTCAGTTTATTTAACTATAAAATGTGACAATAATAGTATCCACTTCATAAAAATCTTGTGAGAATTACATGAGGTAAGATGTACAAAGCATTTCTAACAGTGCCTAGACTACAGTCAGCATCATGGAACTGTTTTCTATTATTATGACTAATTTATTGTCCATAGGTCTCATCTCTGCCTGTATTAACCTATGAATTCTGTGAGGGCAACAGCCATAAATATCCTTCTCTCCAGTGAGCATCTAGTGAGAAATATGCCTCTTACATAGCAGGGGATCAATAAATATTTTTAGGTTGAATAGATGGACAGATGAACGGATGGATTAGTTTTGTAATTCACCAAGTTCTTTCACATGTATTGTCACAATTGAGCTACAGAGCATTGTTGTCAGGTAGTATCAACACTTTTCTCATTTTTCATACTAGGAACCTGAAGCTTGGAAATATTAAGTGACTTGGTGAAGAGCAGAGTTGAAACATTACATAACCTGGGCTTGAACTCAGGTCTTCTTACTCCAAATCTCATGTTCTTCTGGTTCAACCCTTTCTTTCTTTCTTTATTCCATCTCTGGGTACTGTCTATTGCATTTTTTATAAAATAGGGAAATTATTTGCCCTGTTCACTCCTCTGCATTGTTTTGAGCATCAAAAGTTAAAAATAGGTATTAAACTGTTACCCCAATGTAAGACAATATTTATTGTGTTAGGTATTTAAGAGAATCTATAAAGTAGCTTAATTGTTTTGTGAAATGATAAAAATTGGAAAAATAATATTTTAAAAGAAGAGTGAGAAAAAGAAGGAGAATCTGGGCTAAGGAGGGGAAAAGGACTTACAATAGGTATCAGCTTTGAATTGTGAAGCATTTCCTGATCCCTGACAATGTGGGCAGGTCAACCTAGGCAGACCCAGTAGGGAGGAAAGGAGAGTCTCTTTCTGATATTTCAACAATTTCTTGGATTGTTGAGGTGTAGTCAGCCTGCATTGCTGATATTTTATGGCATAGTTTTAGGTTTTGGCTATTGAAAATAGGGAGGTATAATTTTAGTTTTATATTTCACATCTTCTTATATAGAAATCCTGAGTTTCCAAGATGATAAATTCTAACTTAAGTTAAAAATATTCTTTCTTATTTTTTTTTAACTCTATCAAAAAGTATAAATGTCATTGAAGTACCAAGAAGGCTGAAAAAAGAAAGGCCTTCTGCTTCAACCCTACACACAAAGTGACTTTGGTAATATTGAGAAGTATAGTTACTTATTAATAATATAATAGTCAACCAAAAATTATTGAACATATACTGTGTAGAAGGAACTATGCTACATGATTATATATACTTCATCTAAATTTAATTGATCCATTTATTTCTACAGTATAGACTGACCACCTACTTTTTGCCAGGCACACTTCCAGTTACTAGATAATACAATAATGAAAAGGTGCTTGATCTTACGGGGTTTATGTTCTAGTGGGTAAGGAAAGCAATGAAAAAACTGACAAGGAAATACTTGATAAGCTATCAAATAGTGATAAGTTCTATGAAGAAAAATAAAATAACACAAAGGAATAAAGAGTAATAGAGGCCTGAGATTATGAATGCTACTTGGTGTGTCAAAGGCAACTTCCTTGGGGAGTTAAAATTTGAGCAGAGATGTAATTAAGTCGGGGTTAAGCCATGTGATGTTAGCATAGCAGAACAGAGTTCTTAGACAAAGGAACAGTAAGGGCAAAGTTCCTGCGACATTAAAAAACTAGACTGGGTGGCCAACCCATTAAAGCACAAAGTGATATGAATGAGGACTGAGAACCAGGCAGAGGCATGAAGTAGGGCTTCAAGGAAGAGATGGAGAGTTTGGATTTTCTGCTGAATGTGGCAGAGAGCTCTTGGAAGGTTTGGACAGGGGAATGACACAATTGGATTTACTTTTCAAAAGATCATTCTGGCTGCTGTATAGGGAATGGTTTATGGGTTGTGGGAGTGTCAAGGGCTAAAGCTGGTAGAATAGATAGGAGGCCAGAATGCCAGTCCAAGCAAGAGATGGTGGTAGCTGTAGTGGGTAGGGTAAGTACCGTGTTTCCCCGAAAATAAGTCCTACCCATATAATAAGCCCTAGCAGAATTTCTAAGCATTTGCTCAATATAAGCCTTGCCCGGAAAATAAGACCTAGTGATGGGCGTGGCTACGCAGTGTATCTGCACAACCCATGCATTTCCTCCCAGAATGGTAAAGAAGATGAGCAGCCCTTCTCATCTGCCCCATGAGAGCTCTATTGCTAGACCTGAGAGATTGGGGCCAATGGCTCTAAAGGAAATAGAGTCGCAAGAAATTCAGGATGGAATTAGGGGTTTGGAGAGTTATGATGATGTTCCAGAAGAAGATGACTTAACTATATTTGAATAAATGTAGATTGCTGTACCGTACTTAAAAAAAAACACATCCCCTGAAAATAAACCCTAGAGTGTCTTCTTGAGGAAAAGTAAATGTAAGACCCTGTCTTATTTTCGGGGAAACACAGTAGTCAGCTTTGGACGACGACAGCTTTGGAAGTTCTCTTTGGATTACTTCTATATTCTGAGTGAAATAGGAGTTGAAGTTATTAGCTGAGAATGAGGAGATTTGAAAACTGAGAAAGCACGAATGGGAAAGTGTCCGGACTATGGGAAAATACTAGAATTGTAGAATCTATTGAACTTTGTGGTCAGGAGTCTAATGTGAGACTAGGTCAGCGGCTGTGTGATTTTCTCCAGTTGTTCTGCTAAGGGCAAAGAATTTGCTTTAACTGGGTCTGGGATTTGACCCAGTGAGTATGCTGAATTGGGAGGGGGAAAGGAGTGACTACACTGCTGGACTCTGGAACCCAAGCCTGCCAGAGGACGGTGAGGGCGTGAGGTGGTGGTGGCAGGGAAACCTGTACCATAGTGGACTGGATGTTTCCCATGCTGTCAACGACACACCGGAGTATCAACTGTGTTAATAAGAGCAAGGGGGAAAGTGAGTTGGGAATTGGCAGTCACATGCTTGGAATGGAGACATTAATGGAGACTTCAGAGTTGTTGGAAATGGCCTGTGACGTGTGATGATGCAAGTGGGTTATCTTTATTATTATAATACGATGTTTTGTGTTTGTTGGGTGTTTCTCTCTTCTGTATCACTTGATATTTCTGGTTGCTAGAATAATTACAAAGTCGAGGCCAGCCATGTCCACTGCTAACAAGGCGAAGGACTTTGTTTAGATTTTGAATGTCTGAAGACATGCTTCTTTGCACAGTTATGACTGTAATGAATACTGACGTCCTGAGGGTGTGAGGGTGAGATGAGAACACGCGCTGGCCTGCGCGTGCACACAGCTGCCTGTCTTGGTGCAGGGAACCCTCGCCATCCCCAGAGAGCCCATAGCGCTGTTCATTAGTGGGGTGCTTCCGTGTTTCAGGGAGCCAAGGTGTCCCCTAGGTAGAAAATCCTCAGGACGGGCAGTCATGCCTGGGCAGCAACCAGCTGCCAGTGAGCTCTACCACGGCCTACTTTATAATATGGGACGGGAGTTTTAATTCCGCGCGGGTACAGGTCGGTTTTCTTGCTGTAGGTCAGTGCGCTGGCGCCCGCCCGCCTTCTGCTCCTCAGCCGTCCTGAAGTTAGCGCTCCTGGAGTGACTCAGAAGGACTCTCCCGGGAGGAGAGAAGGTGTCTTGGCTCCCCGGCTTCGCTGCTGCAGAAACCAGGGGTGCGGCGGCGTCCCTCTTTGCCGGTTCTTGACGTCAGGCTCCTCCGACAGCCCCGAGCCGGGCGGGCACGGGCGGCAGGAGCTGCGGGAGGGCGCCAGGGAGGGGAAGCCATTGCAGCAACAGCTTGGCGGAGGGAGCTGGACGTCCTCGCCAGGAACACGGGCAGCGGGAGCCAGAGCCGGGGAGGACGGGGACCCGCGGGCTCCGGGAGTCGCGGGGTTGCTGCGACGCGGGCGGGGGAAGGCGGGGCGCTGCATGCGGCGCGCTGGCTCCAGCGGCGCCCGCGGGGAATGTGACATCAGCGGCGCCCGGCGCTTGCGGCTGCAGGAGGCGGCTCGCCTGGGCTGCGCGGTGCACACCTCGCCCGGGGGAGCACGCAGACCCGGGCAGACGGCAGGGATGTCGGCGAAGGAGAGGCCAAAGGGCAAAGTGATCAAGGACAGCGTCACCCTCCTGCCCTGCTTTTATTTCGTCGAGGTGAGTTGGCCCGGCGCCTTGGCGTAATGCAGATCCTCCGGGCAGCTCCCGAGCGTATTCGGGTCCTGCACGGTGTCGGAGGCGTGGAGACCAAGACCGCGCCGGGGCGGCTGCTGTCCCCAAATGCCCCACCCTCCCCCGTCCCCTAGATTTCACTGGGGATCCCCCGAGTGTGCCTGTGAGTAGCTGTCGGCCCAGGGTGATTACCGCTAGAGGTGCCGCTGCTGCTGGGTGGCCTGCGGGGAAGGGATACCTGTGTGAGTGAGTGTGGGTCTAGTTCCTCCGCCCTCCTGTTGTGCCTGTGTGCACAGCATCCCTCAGTGCCCCAGAGGGGCCATGATTCCCATATTTAAGGATTTGTGTCTTAGATCTGCCGGCTATGTATCTGGAACTCTGTGAGCTTAGGGTAAGAATTCAAGTACACAGGGCTGTGCCCACGGAATATAATGGCTGAAGATGTTTACATAGTATAAGGATTATTGATTGCTTTTATTACCCTGTCAAAAAAAAAAATTCTTCTCCTATTAAATTTACTATGGTGCTTACATCTGATTCTAAAATTGCGTCTGCATCTCTGGGCATCAGTCATCAATCTACTGGCCCTTTTCCATGGTCAATATATGGAGATATATATATACACCTACATATCTATATATATTATTTTAAAATACATGACATCATCTGATTTTACGTGACTTGTGTTCCTGCATTTATTCTGTGCTGAGCAGCATTACAGATAAGCAATTAACATGCAGATGTATTCATAATATGTACCTCTAACTTACCAAAATGCAGTATTTGAGGGAGGAACAATTCATGGGAGGGTTATCAAGATTGGCAGATACAGTGATTCCATGCACTAGGAAGACATTTTTAAGCGAGGGGTTTATTAAATTATAGGTAAAAAAGACATATATGCATTGCATAGGTTGAGGTAAATTGAATGGTTTTAGGCATAAAACTATGTTCTGTGTAATTAGAGTCTGAGTTGCATAGAGAATTATAAGACTGTTGCTGAATTATAAATATCCTTCCTTGGCTGTCTTTTCAGCCAAATATGGAGGTTTAGCACTTCCATGTACAGATAGCAGATTCTGTATTTGATGATTGTGAGTCTTATCTGTGCTGTGGAATAGTCACTGCCTTGAAACTTGGGGGAGGGGATATTGTCAGACTGTCCTTATAGGTAACAGTATATTTGAAAGTTTCTTTTAGGTGTCATAATTTTTTTAAAGGATTTCAGTTTTAAGTATGATGTATGTGACTTGAATAAGTCTCAGAGAAATGATGGGTGACCCCTTCATCCATGACCTATATAAAAGAAGAAAAAAATGATTTTACTTATTTAAAAATAATTAATTGATTCATTTATTGTCCTTCCTCTTTTCACAAGGGATTTTGAGACTATGGTTTAGGTAGTTTTTGTTGAATGATAATATAGAGCTTTCTCAAGAAAAATGTGGGCAGCAGATGATTCCATGATGAATAGAATGAAGGACTAGAAAGATGAGATACCTGCTTTCATGTTCAATCCATTAGGCCACTTGTCGTGTTGCTAATCCATGTGGTTTTGTGCTAAAACACTTTCATGTGTCTGGATATATTACTGTGTCTAGGAGAAATCGATTAATTGCTGGGCTCCATCTCCAGGAAGGAGTACACCTGAGGTCAGCTAGAGGCTGACTACATGTGGATTGCAAGTGTGTGGCTTCAGTGAAAATGCTTTCATGAAAGAGGATGCAAACCAGAGAATTAAGGATGTAGCCTTTACAGAATGCATGTGTGCACTTTTGAGGTACCTTTAAGAAGAGTGCATATCGCTTGACCTAGAATTTTAAAAGTGCCTCATAATACATTTGAAGTGTGACTTTAGGAACAGACATCTCACAAATATTACTTATTTTCCATGAATGAAAATACTCCAAATTTATTACTTTCCCTTTAACCCATTCTGTACTCTCTATGGATTTCTTAGCAGGGCAAGCTATAGAACAATTACTTGATAATAACTCATGGAGATTGAATAAGCATGGATGACAATATGTTTTGAGGTAGCAAACTTCAAAAACAGAGCCACAAAACTGAATTGCAGATTATCTCTCTGAAAGTTAAATGCATAATTAATCACTAAAGATCCTCCAGAAAATGGAAGAAGGCATTAGTACACCAATTATTTGAGACTTTGACTAGAGGTACTATCTAACTCCTTTGAATGATTCACGAATTCACTTGAATCCAGTGACTATGAGCTTTATATCTCCTTTGGAGGATGAGTAAACAGAGTTGAATTAACACATTAGTAAAATGCTCTAGAGGAATGACACTTTGCTTTACAGCATAGTTTCCCAAGGCCTTAGAAATTAAGATAGAAAGCAAAGCATGAGTGAATCTCCTTCCATCACATATCAGCCCAAAGCACATCATTTAAGCCTTTTCTTTCACTTAGGTTCATAATTTAAGTAACAGGAAGAGGCTAAGAGGACCAGATCTTCAGTAGAAAACAAAGTCTCCAGGTCTCAGGTCAGTGACACCATAGGCAATTTTAACTTTGTCTTTCTTCAAGTAGTTCAGTATTAAATTGCTATTCATGATAGCCATGAGATATGGAGAAACTTTCATTAGAAAAACTGAGGGAGTAGAAACTTTGACTTGAACCAGAGGGGGCTGAAATCAAGTCAGACTGAACTATGGCAGGAAATGACATCATAGTCTAGGAAAAACCTGGGCCTTGCAGACAGATCAGCTCAGTTCAAACACCACCTCTGCCACATACTTTTTGGATAATTCTGGCAAAGCTACTTCTCTTATCCTTGTTTCCTTCATATATAATAGAAAATATCATATCCATCTCTTAGAATACACATTATGAGGTTAAAGCATCATGCCTGAGATATGGTAGGCACCCAAGATGTAGTTCCTTTCTTCTCTTATAATTGCCCTTGACCTGAAATGGATTATTTTACTTCTAGGCTGGACTTAAGGGATCAAGTCCAGACAACATCTAGCTTAGGAGTTCCCATTGTTCAGGAGAAGCCATCTTCTCCCCAATTTCTACAAGCAATGTGGGCTCCAGAGGCTTCCTGAAATGGACCTGTATTCATGAACGTAAAAGGCAGGAGTGCAGTACTATCTACTGTTGGCACAATAATAATGGCAGTAATTTCCATAGCACTTAATATGAACTAAGAATAAGGCTAAATGTTTTATACTCACCATCTTGTTCAATCTTTAAAGTTTCCCTTTTAAAAAGAGGCCATTATTGTCCAGGTTTGAAGAAGAAACTGAACCTCATTGAATTAAACAACTTGGCCAAGTTTACAAAGCTAAGTCAGAAGCAGAGCTGGGTATTAACTCAGAGCTCATGCTCTGCACAACTGCAAAAACTGCCTCTCTCAACTTGTTGAAAGAGTGCTCATGTAGGCAAAATTCCTTTCAGTGGTTTCTAACTGGTAAAAACAGGAAAATGTATTAATAGTAAGACAAGGGTGCACTGACAAAAGTGATACAGTTTTGTCTGGCAACAGACCAGCTCAGTTCCTCCTTAACAGGGAACATAGTGATGGACAATGTATTCTCCCCACACTGGTTAGTGACTAGTGCACCCTCAACAAGTGCCCATGGGGAGAGAGTGAAGACATCGGCAGCCCATTTGCAGAGTGTCAGGGTAGCCCTAATTATAATCCCTGAGAACATGAGGCTGAGGTGTTCAGCCACTAAAATCAAGTAATCTTGTCTCTCTTCACCACCAAATTTAATATAAGCACACTTTAAGTTAATGGATAGAATTATTTTTTCTTATATCGATAGTTTATGCTGCTGTTTGCTGATGAAGGAGTTTATGATTGCCAGTAATACTGGATAGTGATTTGAAAAACACATGATGATGATTTCCAGAACAGCACCTCACTTTATAAACACATCTGAGAATTCACTTTTGCACTGTTTAACCTGGGAACATGAAAGTTAGGCTGTGAAAAGAACTCTCAGTCAACTGGTAAAAAGGAATATTCCACTGAAGAAAAAGTTTCTCTTGCCTTTAAAATTCCAAAGTACTCTCCAAGTGACAGTTGGGTCACTTACAGTGGCAATTGCAGCCAGCAGCATACCTAGAATTAGTAAAAGGTCTTTCAAGCTTAATAGCTCAATATTGCATGTGATAAAGCTGGTTGTCTGGGTACCTAGTGCATTTCCCTTAGGCAAAGGATTACAATGGTCCCTCCTGTGCTCAGACTCACAATTTTGTTCTCATTAGTCATCCTGTTCAAAGATCAATCCAGTGTGTAATATAAACAGATGATAAATTACCTTTTAATCCAAAAAATATATAAATTCTTAATATGAAATAAATGGGAAAGAGATTCTTTTCATTTAAACATTCTGCTTTATGACATACACTTTTATTACATATCTGATGTTAACTTTATGAAGGGAAAAGAATAATGTTTGATCTATATGCCAAGATATTTTTACAGGGCTATAGATAGAGATAGGAGTTTGAAATATCTTATTTTTCACACAAGAGAACACACATATACACATATAGATATGCACACATCTCTGTACATAAGCATGTACAAATACAAATGGAGTGAAAAAATTATAGCTCTCTCCACTCAACATAAAATTATAGTGTCAGAAGCATTACAGATTCAGAATATTTTAAACTCAAAAGAATTAAAATTACATGGAAAGTTTTCATTACTTTGAACTATACTTAGCAGTAGGTATATTGTAGGATTTTGTTAATACAGCTTACTTACTATAGGGTAACTAACCAGACAGTGTGTTCGGGAGTAGAAACCATTGCCACTCTGTTGTCATCCTAACTAGATAAGTTTAAAAACCTTTGAGCAAAGACACCCTTGTTAGTTCAACCTGAACACATGTCTTGAAATTGTGGCGTTTTGGCAAAACCTTAATACAATTTTTGTTTTCTTCCCATTGGACAGTGTTCGTAGATTCTTAATTGTAGCAAACATTAATTCACAAGATTTCTGTTCTATCTCATGTTCTATGTGAAAATTATACAACTTATTTGAACTTCCTGCTGAGAAATATAGCTAGCTTATTTTTTCTTACATAAACCTTAGCATCAGTAGGAAATATAAAATCACAACATTTCTACATTGCATATATAAAAATAGTAGATGTAAATTTTTTCCCTTTTCTAGATTGTATAGAGGAATAGTTTGCTCAAAGAAGTATTCCAAACCCTGCCAAGTGAGATGAGCTGGCAAGTCTTTCCTCCTATTTTAGAGGCATAATGCATAAAGTCTGATGCAAAAGAAAAAGTAAATAGAGAAAATAATAGATTCCTAAGTTTCAGGGTTAAACGAGGACATTTCTACATATACCAAGTATTTAACATAGAACCTGCTATTAGGGAATCCTATTCAATTCCTAGGCAGGCACCATCACTGACTTACTATGTCTCCATGGCCAAGTCACTAAAAATATTCTTTGTCCTACTTTTCTTTAACAGGAAAAAAAAAATAGTTGACTTTCTGCTGCTTCAAAGGGATTTTAATTAATAATAATGATAATAATCATAGTAATAATAATAAAAAAGAATAATTTCAAGTCTCCTTTATGTGACAGACCCTGTGGATACATTACCTTTAGTCCTTAGAACTACCCTCAGGAAGATATTATTATCCTTATTTTTTAAAACAGCAAATTGTAGCTCATAGAGCTATCTTTACCAGGGGCACATAGCAATTAAGAGAACCAGGATTTGAGTGCTCATCCATCTCACTCTTGCATTATGATTGTACCATGCTGTTTCACACATGCTTCCAATGACAGTGCTAAACTTAGTGAGGAACTGCAATGGAGAGACCTACCTCTGCCAGGACTTGGCTAGCTTCTAGGTGTCTGGATGCATGCATTTGGAAGATGTCTTGTTGGGGCTCCACTGAAGTTGTAGAATAGAATTTTTTTTCTACATTCAGCTACATTCTCTGCTAAACTTGGCTTTGATAGTGCTATTCTACTCAGTGGTAACTGATTTAATTTTTGACATGGGTGTTTGAAGGCACAATGACTTTCCACCTAAAAAGAAGCTTCCTTTGGGCAAGCATAAATGGTACTTATGAGTCTCCTATGGAGATTAATGAGGAACTGGGGTGGGGTGAGAGGGAAGACATGGGACTGACATAAAGTTTAGAGAAGTAGAATCTAAAGGTCTATGAGAATGAGAGAACATGGAATAAGAATCTTAACAAGATAATAGAAACAGAGAGAGGCCAGGCCAAGCAGGATTAGAAGAAAAGGCATGAGAAAATTGAACGTAGGGGTGAAGTGCATGTGAGCATACCAGGGAAACACCTTTAGGCATTTTGGTTGTTTGAGTTGCCTTGTTAAATAAAAAGCATTAAAGACACAATTATTGCTGTTTATGTTGGAAATGTATTAAAAATATTACTCATGGCAAACAGATTTCCTCTCGGCTTATGGATACAGCATAGACTATTTTTCAAAACACTTCTCTTTTAAAAATGTGAGGAAATGTCTTATTATAGAATTAAAAAGTTTTATTGAAGGGAATTAAACCTGATAAAATTATGTAATCCAGGAACATCTGGTCTGTTTTTTCTATGACATATAAGAAACTTGTGGCTTGAAAAGGCTCTTACTTAAAGACATCCTATAGCTCATATATGATTAGGAATAGATCCTAGGTCTCTTGACTCCTGTTCTAGTGATTTCTCCTAATTACTACTATTTCTAGAATTCCTTATATTAGAAAGTTTCCCTCTGGGTTATAATATTTAAAATACAGGTCATTCTAGTTCTACATGTGAATAAATTGCGCTAGCTCTTTGTGCTAACTTTTAAACACCATTTCATGGCACCACATTGCATTAAATATGTTAAAGCAATTATGAGTGAATCTTCTACTTTTCCAAAATTTTAAGCCCCTTGAAAGGATGTTTATAGCTAAACATCAGAAATTGGAAATTACATATTTTTTTCTCATTGTCTAATTGCTCACCTTAATTTCACAATTACTTCCCTTGACATGAGATCTCTGACAGACAGTAAAGAAACAGGAAACACTGGAAGGATTAAGAATATAATTGACACCATCAGATACAAAAATAACTTTGACTTTTCTGCTATCATTTAATCTAAACATTTCACATACATTATCTCAGTTGATCCTTCAAATACAACTGAGAAATAGATATTAACTCTGTTTTACAAATTGAGTAACTAAGGCTCAGAGAAGTCTAAGAACTTGCCTAAAACCCAAGTAGTACTGTTATCCCACGTTGGCCACAAGAAAAAATAGTTTGTATTTAAACTGTAAAATGTCTAATTATGAGCATCATGAGCATCTCAGCTTTTTATGGCTTCTTCTAGAATGAATTAGCTGGGACATATACTTCCAGATAACTACTCAATGGAGTAATTTCCTTATGGTCAAATGGATTTTGGAATGTGAATGCCAAGGATAGAAATACTGATTTTGACATAATTAATGTTAAGGTGTTTTTCCCATCAGAAATTAGACTCTGAACCTATTGCCACGTAGGTCCATTACTATTTGGTTGGTTTTTAATCACAAAACAATGTCAGTCAACATAGAGGAAGATAATTGTTTTCTTATTCTCTATAACAAGATGGCTTTGTCTGTTCTTCTAAAACTGACATTAGACCACTTTGGTGTAAATTAAAGACAAGGGAAAATACGGGTAATTAAAGTCAATGTATTCCATGGAAAAGATAAATAAGGAATCAGTACACTTAATGGAAGAGTGATGTTTGAGAGTGGGAGCAATGGAAATAGGTGTGGATTTAATACTCTCACCAGAAGCCTGTGCTATGAGATTGCTTGGAGGTAAAGGGCCATTTAATAAAGTTCTAGATACGCTTCAGAAACCGAGTCCTCACGGACAGAGTCCAAAAGAGACCGATCTTATATTAAATGTTCTCTAATAAAGGGTGCTAAAATGAAATCCCAGGGTATAATCCGTTTTGTACTTTTATAACAATTTATTTATTCATTGACTACATATGTATTGATTGCTTGTAATGTGCCTTTTGGTTAAATTAATGAAAACAATATGGAACCATTAGTGGCATACTTTCTAGTCTATCGTAGAATTTCAATAAATTTACCTGAATAAAATGAATAAAACAGGACTAATAATAAGAACATAAATTTTTCTTAAACTATCTTTTATCAGCTGGTGTAGACATTTTTATTTGTAAAGTAAATCATGACGAATGCCCCATCAGAGACATTGTTCTGTTTCAGGGATTATTGAACAATTTAAGATTAAATCAGTCTCCAAAGTCTATATGAATCCTCATCTCTTAATTACATGTATACTCATTTTATGATCTGGAACATACCTATGGATTGTTTGAGAATTGAGACTTCAAAGAATGGCATCATTTAAGCAAAGACCTTGCAGTTTTAATTTCATCTAAAGCTATTTTAGATACAAATGGCACAAATGTCAGCAGATAATCTTTTGTGCCTGTGGTAAAACAAGCTATTAGATACATATTTACTTTTATAAAAAAAGAATACAGTTTTTTAAATTTATTTAGTTTATTTATTAGCTTTGTAATATTGGGCAAGTAACTTACTTCCTCCAATCCTCATTTTCCTCATTTATAAATGGTAAAAATATTATGGTCAGGTTAAGTTTTTAATGACCTTTTAATTATGTACAGATTATATAACATGACCAACAATTTCTAAAGCAAAATCTGTGAGTCAGTGCCTATTAAATGAATTTTCTCTTTCCTATTTACCAACACTCCTTCCCCCATCTTGTCTAAAGTAAACTTTTTTCTGTGGCTTCAGATATTACTAGATTTCATGGAAAGGGATTTATTTTCTTTATTTTTTTGTTGGTATCACACATTTATGTATGTTGCATATAATATGTTTACAATGATAGAGCAAAATGTTACATTGTATAAATACATTAACAACAAATCCTTATTGGAATTCCTACTCATTTTTATTGATTGAGGCACACACACATACTCACAAAATGGAGACAGCTTGCCTTAAGTACTCTTATCTTGACCTAGTTAGCGAAGGAAAATTTTTATTTACTGAGCACTTTCCATATACAGTACTTGTATAATACTCTACTGACAGTCCTCCCTCCAAGGTTGTTGGTAAGCATATATTCTCTGAGACATTGCCATTCTCATCTTTCCACAGTTCTGTAGTACCATATATAAACTTGTCAGCCTTAGGGTCTGTCCAGTGCAAATTAAATATCTTCCCATGCTTCAAGTTAGCCATCTGTGAAATAAATGATATTATGCTTTCCAAAAACTTATGAATGAATCAAAGGACAATCCAATCTTTGGGAATAAGTGACCTTATCTAGGCTATTAGCTCAAAATCCTTTGAACTCCTTTCTTTAAGGCAATTGAATACACCCTAAAGAATTAATAGCTTTTTTTTTTAACCTGTTGGGTGATAATCTGGAAATGCTTATATCATAGCAACTGAGATTTATGTGATTGAAACATGGAGAACATCCAACTGTGAAGATTTGGACATAAATAATAAGTCTTTATGGGAAATACTTATAAAAAAGCTGGTCAGCAATCTATTGTAAACTATATACTACAGAGACATGAACTTTTGAAAACTCTTCTGCTCTAAGACCTTATTTGGTTTCTAGCATCTAGTTGAATTTTATGTGTATGAAGAAAAGTTATTTGATGATGGTATATTTTTTGATATTTAAGTCTCTTTTGATATTTAAGTTAATTTATATTTTTGATATTTTGATATTTTTAATATTTGATATGTGGTTGTTTCACAGACAATATTGGTTCTAGTGGTTTTTTAGATGGCTGGACCAGGAGATAATTAAGGAAGAATTCTTTTTATTATTTATTTTTTAACTCCATCCTCCAGAGCAATGCCCATGGAAGAGAGCAGATCTTAAGTCTCAATAAATTTGTGATGCATTCATTGTTGTGTTTGTCAAGAATTCTAGCAACTTAATGAAAATAGGGAGACAGCGCCTGGACTGAACCTCTGCTTTGGCATTGGCCTTGGCCTTAGTATTCTCTGGCTGACGCTAAGGGCTAGTGGTCCTTTCAGTCCTGTTCAGAAAAGAGGGAAGAAATTGGTAAGACTTCAGTGCCCAGATGTATGTTCCAACATGATTAAAAAGGACCAAGTGTAGCACCTCCTAGAAGATGCCTGCTCTGTGGGGCTATAAAAAATGTTAAGAAGGGCTCATTTCAAAGGCCCCAGTCCATCAGACTCAAAAGGCTCTGCTCCTTCCTCCACCAGCACCCCTTCACCTTCCTGAGATTTCAAAGGTCAGCGTGGCAGAGTAGGGAGAGAGGAATAATACATGTCTCATAGGGCATGACCCCAAGAAGCATGAGGACCTTGGAGAGCTGTGCTTCAGTTCACATCCTTTCCTATGTTATTTCTTCATTTTCCAGGCCATGTTAAAAAAATCACAGAGATGATAGTAATTTATAGTCTAGGCAGAAGCTGTTTAGTATAACAGAGGGGCAGAGGCTGAGCTTGGGCAACGAGGCAGGAACTTCCGTTTCTCTAAGAACAATATGAGGTTGCTTAGATCCACATACTGGAGGGTTGGGTTGTCAAAATCAGAGACTGCTTAAAGCTTAGCAAAAAAACCAAGGGTTGAATGGATCTCTAGTGGATAGCTATTCATTGAACTGGGTGGGAAGGTTGGTCGTAAAATTTCATTGGTCACAACCCTGCGTAAATATCCATTCTACTGGGCCACCTGCCACAGATCTGTGCCTGACACCAGGTGAAACTCTAAGTTGCCCCCAAAATTTTAAATACATATATACACACATACATATATATTTACATATACACATATATAATTATATTTATATTATTTATATATTAATATAATATATTGAATTTCAATTTTTATATATGTGAATAAAACCTCATTTAGTCTCCATTCAAACCACTTACTTTCCAAAGTTATTATGCTGGTCAAGCAATTCAACAGTAGCTAGATTTATTCATTTAAGTCTTTAGTAATAAAAGGTGTTTCTTTGTCAGATGTACTTAAATCTCATATTATATTGCATTTGTTTTACATATATTGTTCATCTGACTTTTTGATGCATCTTACAGTGAAACACATAACATAATCCTACTTAATTTAACCAATTTAATCACAGCATTAAGATGTTAACAAATAAAATAGTAGTTATTAATGTTCCACATTTGTATCTCAACTTCATTATCTCTCTTTAATGTACACCAATCCCTTTCAAAGATAACATTTAAATAAATAAGGCCTTTGACAGCATTGGAAAATTTTAATTTTGAAGAAGAACTCATAATGAGTATCTAAGTGTGCATCTAAGTAAGTAATAGACAAGCTTTGAGGGCAAGAGAGGCTTGTCATACAGTGTTAGCTTTTCATCTCTGAAATTAGATTAGAAATCCCTTCTCTGGATAATTAATATGTCAAATAAAATATATCAAGTACATACTAAACACCTAGAAAATATTTATTAAATAAATTGAATATACATAATAGAAAATATGCACTTCCATTTTGTTTAAGTAAAATGGTTTAATTATAAATTTGATACTTTATTTTAGTAAACAATGTGAAAAAAATAATTTCAAAATACTGATATGATGGTCTTAAATTCAGTCATTCCTGGGTGTATATGTCACTTTAGATCTCAAAATCAGAAATTTGCTTCTTTTATACCATATTTCAAATACAGAATTTTTAGGTACACTTCATTTACCTGATATTATTGCAATAGAAATTTTTTTCCCTTAACCCCTGTTTTGTTTGACATTAAGAAATACGTATTGGATGCCAAAGGTACTATGTAATTTGTCAGATTGTTTATGTGATCATCTATATGCTTTCTCTATATGAATAAAACAGTCCCATTAATAGTGAAAACCCTATTTAATTTGAGTATATTAATATCTTACTTTTTAAGAAAGATATCAAAAACTGCATATATGATACCACTCACTGCAGAAACTGTAAGGTGGCATTCACATTATGTAAAGAGAAAATGTTCTCTCTTTCACTTTTCTTTTTTATTTTTTTTGGCTATTTCTCAATGTCTTTGGAAAGGCATAGTGGAAGTTTCTAGGAAGAGGAAATATGTACAATAATCAAACATGAATTTAGGAGCCAGATTTCAGCTAACAAGCTATATAACCTGCACAAATCATGTGATCTCACTGTGTAACTTCGTACAAATAATGTAATCTCATGTAACCTCAGTTCCCTCATCTATAAAGTGGCAATAATAATAGTACCCTCATCAAAAAGGTTTTGTGAATATTGCTTGACTTCAGATATGTAAAGTACTTTAAAAGGTACCTGACATATATTAATAGCATTAAATTACTATTAATACCCATATTTTTAAAAGTCAGCTATGTTTTATAAAAGAAAAGAAATTATACCTGGAAAAAGGGATTTAAAATCAATTACTTTTAACAATTGAAATTCAGGTCATCAGCCTCAGGTGTTAGTCTCTGATTTGGTTTAAAGAACAAAATGCTTTCCAAGACAATGCACTTACTTCAGTGCCCATGTAGGAGGAACAATCTTCAGAACCTGAGGTTAAGTCTGGTGATTATAAAGCCTACTACCCCAAGCCTAATGATAGATCAATATTCACATAATAAAACAGCCATTTATTATTTTAGACTTTACTGTTAGACCATTGAGTGACTGTAATTAGTCCTTTTAAAACTATAAAGATGTAGTTCATATTCAGGCACAAAGACATAAAAGAACAGATTTTCCCCATTACACCTAATATATATATTAGGTCTGGTGGCTATTCTCTATTAATTACCATTGCTATTTGTAGTACCCAATTTAAGTTTTGTGGATTTTTAATGCTAACAAAATGATTAGAATTTCAGAAATTCAAAGTAGAAAGCATTTTCTTGTAGTAGAAGTAAATGAGGATCTTTTAGCTGGGGTATTTTTTTTAAAAAAAACTATACTACAGGACTGTACTTATACCTGGGAGAATTTTTCAACTATACTACGAGAACTGTTTAAACATTTGGCATCTCTCTTCAAATCATCTATATATGAATTAATTTATTCTACATCGAGGACACCTAATATCTCAGGGATAAAAAGGGGAATAAGACAATTTCTCTGCTCTCAAAGGTCTTGCGGTCAAATAGGAGAGAACATAAAGGAACAACTGCCATCACATGTGACAACGCTAAGACTGGGGCATTCATCAGGATCTCTCTGGGCAGCCAGAGAAAGGGATCCAAATGAAGCACTAAAAGCAGGAAAACGTCTGGAGCCTCAGGTGTACGCATTTTCTGTTATTATATATTAGAAATGATTCGCTAGGGAAGACAAAAGTGAAAGTAAAGGCAGATCATACTCAAAATATAATTAAAGGCTCTTAAGATATTGCCAAAAAAAGAATAACAAAAATGATTGTGGAGCAACTGCACAAGGAAGAACTTTCTAGACCTTGGAACACCATGGCTGATCGTACCGAAGAGTATGATTTGAGAGTGCCTGCCGCCCCTTCACTCATGGTGCCCTGACACACATGGCCGTCTCTCACCTTCTGTCCTTTAAGCTGGCGTTCTCACTGAAGCCTGGGGCTATCCTTTCCTGAAAAGCACTAGACTAGTGCCAGATGGTGACATGTGGCAGAATGGCAGCAGGGTACATTGGTGCACATGCTTCCAGGAATTTAACAGACCAGGTTTCAGTTGCAGGCCTTGGAAGTCAGACATGCTCTTTAACTTATCTGGGGCATGGTCTTTATCTTAAAATCTATCTTAAAATTCTCAGAGAGGTTGTAAGAATTAAATTAGATAATTAGGAGGAAATGTCTAAATTCAATAAATATCCTTTTCTTTATAGGTCTGAATAAAAGCCTAATAAATTCTACCAAAAGTGAAATGAGTTCTAGAGAGGACAGTTCTTAGATTTGAACCACAAAAAGCAATATTCATGTTTGAGTGAGAAGGACGAAGTGAGTAGAGAAAGTGTTAAAGAATATTTAAGAATTAAGAGCAACAGGATGGCCTTTTCAAACCACAGTTTTCCCCCACACCACTTGGGAATTGCAGCCCTTGTAGCAGCATTGAGGGGAAAAACAGGTTAAGACCCATGAGCAAAGCAGTTTAGAGCACTTTTCCTCCACTTAGGGACCTGGCTAGGAATCTCGGTGCTCCTACTTACTAGCTTTGGACTATTGTGTAATTTATGTAAACTATCTCTGCCTCAGTTTTCTCATGTGTAACTTGGGGACACTAATAGATACTTTATAAGGTATAGATTGAATGTAGCAATCTATTAAACTTAGCACAGTATCTGGCACCTAAGTCCTCAAAATATGCTATGCACTGTTAAGACATTGTGTTTTTTTTTCTTTTAATAGTAATTTCCTGATTTCTTTTCTACCATTAAATTAAATTAAATTCAGTGAACATTTACTGGATACCAAAAACATCGAAAGCACTGTGTGAATTTCCATGTTCTCACTTTTAAGTACTTGACCGTAGGACCAGGGCAGGTATAAACCAATAACGACAGCCAAAGACAGACTAACAGGTACTTTGATAAAGTTACACATAAAGTACATGAGGCAGAGTCTTCGTTTCTGATTAGAGAACATAGAGAAGGTTTTAGGGAGAAAAAAATTATGCAATTTCAACCTGAAAGAATAAGTATAATTTTTGTGAAAAATAAACATAAGGTAAAGCAGTGACTAAAACATGTCTTTTTGAGATATAATGGGAACACAGTGTGTGTTTCTGGGTTAGGAGTGTGGAGAGTAGGCAGAAAAAAAATTAACCAAGAAAGGCAGATGGAGGCCATATTATAAAAAGTTATAAATGTCATTCTAAAAAATCTGTACTTTATTTTGTTGTCAGAGGGACACTGCTAAATGCATGAACAGATGTGAATTCTAGGAAAATTAGTCTGAAAGCATTGTGGAGGATGGAACAAATTGTGGAGAGAACAGAAATTTTATAAAATGTAATGCTTTATATAGGGCAGTGACAGTGTGAAAGAAATGAGAGAATGATTCTAAATCATCACAGTACATTTAGCATTTTAAAATTAGATGGCAACCTAAGAAACTCCTCACTTCACTGAGGCCCAGAAAGGTTAAGTGACTTGCCCAAATCCCAGAAGCTGGCAGGATGAAGGAGGGGAGAAACTGGATTCTCCTGATTCCAAAGCCACCGTTGGTTTCCCTCAATCACACTGCCCTCCTTCAATTTGTATCTAAATATGTCATATAAGCGATGTCCATTTTATGTGTGAAAAGTAGTTTAGATTTCTAGGCCTTGAATAATGTTACAGACTCATTCTGACCAATTCTTTCCCTAATGACACTACAAGTGTTAGTGTATTTTTATAATCCATATTTTTGAGGTTCTAAGTAGCTAATCTGAATAAGCTACAATTAGGGTGATAATAATTTTATAAACCATAAAGCCTTATAGTATATTAATAGTTATTATTATTGTCAATTCTTGAAGGAAACACTCTGTATCAGCTACAAGGCAAAAAATACTACAGAATGTTACTGAAGATTATGCTATAGGAAGTAGAAAATTCCCTCATCATTGTGTGTTGACCTGTGACAACCTTCCTCAAGGCTGCAGGATTTAATAAAATTGCTTTGATCTGCTCATATTTTTTCCAGTTTGAATTTCATTTCAGGATATTATAATAATGTTTTAAATTTCACATTTTATATGATTTATGGATATTCATCAAGATTGGTTCCAAGCCTTCCATTTTAAATGTTATTAAGATAAAAAGTATTGTTTTTTCTTAGATTATCTCTTACATATGAGGAGTATGAATATATACAGTTGTTTTCTTTGACTTCTTGTGACATTTCTCATATCAAAACCAAAGCAATTTAACTTTGAAATTTCTCATGCAAGTATCCTTCAAAAGTGAAGATGCTGCTGCTTAAATCATCCTGCACCAATGACTTGCAACTTCATACCCGCAGCCTTGGACTCTCCCTGTAGCTCCAGATTCGCATCTTACTCTCTTCTGGACAGCTCCACTTTAATAACTAAAAGACATGTCAATTTTAATGTTTCCAAAACAGAACCTTAGATTCCTACTACCCAAGTTTCTTCCCATCCCAGGAAATGACACTACTGGCCCAACGGCACAAACTCCAAATCTTTGAAGTCAACTTTTATTGTTTTCTCTTCTTCACTGATCAACCTATAAACAAATCCTGTCATTTCTGTCTCCAAAACCATATCAAGAATCTTCCAATTTCTCTGTATTTCCAGCACTATACCCTAGTACAAGCTGCCTCTTTCTCTTGCCCAGATTTCTGCAATTGTTATGCATCCACTAAAATGTAAGCTTCGTGAGTACAGGGAGTTTTCTCTGGTTTACTGCTATATTCCTTACACAGGTAAGTGCCTAACTCCTATTAGTTTTTCATTTAAATATTTGTGAGTTTTGAAGAGCTTTCTAAATTATCACCTTGTTTCTACTTTTGACTCACTATAATCATTCTCAGTCCAACCAGAATGATCTCTTTGTAAAATACATTTCAAATCATATCACACCTCTACTTAACACTCCAAAATGTTTCTGAACTTACTTTGAACAAAAATCTAACTCCACCATGGACTTCGGTTGTCTGCAAAATCTGGTTCCAAATCTACCTCTCTGACTCCATCTTGTACCACTTCTTCCATTTGATTATGCTTTTTACGTGGTTTTCATATGGTTAGTTCTTTCTTGCCCATTCAAGTCTCTGCCTAAATGACACCTACTAAGATAGGTCTTCCTTTATCTAAAATATGAATTCAGGCAATTAATTACGACAGCCCTTTTCTTTATAGTATATGTTCTTTCTGATATTATTTTTCATTTTTTTATCTGCCTTCCTCAACTAGCATGAAATATTCATGAGAATAAGTACTTTGTTTTTTCTCAACTGCATTCCCAGGACCTAGAACAAGGCCTAGTAGTAGTGGGCTCTTAATAAATATTTGTAGAATGAAGAAGTAAATGAATGAGCCATCAATGTCATATATATGAATTGGCCCCTTGTCACTATGGTTCCCATCAGGTCAAAAAGATTTTATAGGGCTCTGAATTCACTTTGGCCATGAAAAAGGCAAAGAATGGAACTGATCGATAATACTATAGGCTGAGAGCAAAGTGAATTCTCCCCCCAAAAAAGTAAAGCTTGTTCTTATCACCACCATGCTAAAAGCAAGTAAGCTATGTGACCTAGACAAAATATCATGATAGATTCCATAAAATATTTCACTAAATGAATATATACTATAGATTTGTCTTTCTAAAATTGGCATCAGAAAAATCAGCAGTATCTAGCAAAAGTGATCTTTTGAAACACCTTTCTTTTGCCCTATTCTCTAAAACAGTTATTTTCTTTTTAAAAATTACTCTATTATTTTCACTCACAAGTTCTTAGTAGATGATAACTACAAGAATCAATCTTTTCTTTTTCAAAACCACTTTCCCTAATCCTCAAGTAATTTACCTCTTTGGTATTGCTGCATAAAAATAGCTTCGTTCATACTTTTCTCTTGGCTACATCATAACTAGAGAATAAAATTCTTAGTGCCTGCCTATATAGACATTTTAAAATCTCTTTTAAAATCTCATTTTTCAAATCTCATTTTAAATACAATCAAGTCTATGTAATTTTACTATGTGTACATTGATTCTATATGTATGCCAAAATTGGCACATACCACCTGTTAAATTTCTTACACTCAAAAAAACTTATATTGTTAAGCATTTCAAAAGATAAAAGATATCTTTGAAGACATGTATGTTAGAAGTAAACATTGTCATTTAATTCATTACACTTGGGTAGTATAATACAGTATAGGAACACAATGTATAAAATTACTTAATTTCCAAAAATTATAAATATTTTGTTCAAATAACTTTATTATAAACAAAATGATGTAGAAGACAAAGAGTAAAAAATACTTTTTAAAAAACCAGAGAAATAAATATTAAAAAGGAATAAAAATGATTCCTATTTTAAAAACAAATGAAGGTTTTGAAACATGCTTCTCCAGAAATACAGATGATATTGATAGATGAGAAATGATATAACTGGAAAAATTGTCAGTTTCAAGAAGGCTAATGTCTGAAAGGACTAATATGTGTATTATTAGTGACAGAAATTATTTTCATTCATATGTCAATTTATGACACATATATACATGCATATATAACTGGAAGTCACTGTGATATATTATTAGTGGCAATATAGAAATGAGTAAGATTAGGCTCTTGCCTTAAGGAGATCTTAGTTTGGGAGGCAAAGCAAAAGGCTAGACCTAAATTATAGCTGATAATAAAGATCACTGTGTAAAAATTTCCTAAAAAGAAGCATTCAGAAATTAAAAGTGAGGAAATTTTCTCCAAAGGGATTATCAAGTAAGGCCTTATGAGAAAGATGACATTTGATAAGTATATTATTGTTAATAGTTATGACTAACAATACTTGCTAACATTTATAAACTCTTCTTTTTTCCATATATTATTGAATTTCTCTTGGAATACTTCATTTTATCCTTTCAACTGTCCTGTAATGATGGGTACTATCACACATACCTACTTCGTAGATTAGAAAACTGAGATTTAAGAAAAACATTTCCAAGGTCACACTGGTAGTAGGAAGTGAAATAACTGATATTAGAACCTCAGAAGTGCCTCAAAAACAATAGGACTCCATTGATTTTACTACACTTGTAAAATTCTGTGTCCTTCCCAATTTACACACACACACACACACACACACTAGCAACAGCACATTTGGTTGTATCATCATTGACATGGTTAAGCAGGTTCTAAATCACAAAATTCAGTGGTGAATATCTCTACTAGGAAAAATTTACTTTATTTTCAGTTAGTCATATTGATAAAATTTTGCTCGCTTTTCTGCAGAAGACATCAAATTCACTTTATCAGGACATCAGTATTTAAAAATGAGATGATCAAGTCTGATTTGGGTGGGTGTTAAAGATCATAGACCTGATTCCCACTTGCAAAATACATGCAGAAGAACCAAAAACGCATCCAAAAAAATGAAAGAAAATGGATCATAAAATCTGATATAAAAGTAAAATATTTTATATTCAAATAAATAGAGACCCTTCTGAATTTATAGAAACTATATGTTTAAGACAATGTCTATTTATACTAAGTTTTATGTATTTTTAACTAACTATTTCCAAATAGAAACCCTTAGTTAAACAAAACTTTGACCTAAACATTACCTCCATTAATTGATGCTACTTGTATTCCATTATTCTAACCCTCTATTCCCATTTTTGGAAAAGAAGCATAGAATAGTGGTTAAGGGATATAAGCCTTAGAAACTAGATCCATGAGTTCAAAATCCACCTCTGCCACTTACTATCAGTGATGGTTTTTCTGTCTGCAAAGTAAGGATAATAATAGCACCTATCTTATGTCACAATAGAAAGTTTTCAGTTAAATTTATTAAAAATTCATAAATCTAATTAACATTTCAAAAACATAAAATTTTCTGGCACATAGTAAAGTGCTATATGAAGTGTTTTTTAAATTAAAACTAAAATATATTTATATGAATTCAAGTGGAAATTTCAATCATGCACATGCACCATGAAGTGTGGATTTATTCATCAAGACTGAAGGTCACTTCTCCTACAGGAGAGGAGAATAGTGAGAAGGAATGATCAAATATTTGAAGTGATCAAATGAGTGTGGATAAGAAAAATAAAAATGTTTTTGATGTACTTTTTGTTCTCTGAAAAGCGTCCAGCTGAAAAACAGAAAAGTAATGCCATATTAATCACCATACATTTCTAATTTTTCCAATAAACCTAATTCTCACCTCATTGCAAAAAAGAACTCTTGGGAATAGAAGGCATGAGGCTGTCTTAAAAATTTATTTTTTTAAAACGTAACAACCAGAAATCACGGGTGGTCAATAATCTCTTTATCAAAAACCTTTCCTGTTTGCTCAAATAAATACTGTGTCCTTCACAAGTAACAAAGCCTTAAACTAAACAATTCTTTCAGTGTTACATAAGTGTGCATTATAAGGTTCTGAAAGCTCTGGCATTAGTCAAAGTAATCATGATATTTTCTCTTTAGCTGAGTGTAGGTCTTTCAGTAAGCTTATATTCCTTGATGGCCAAGTCTATGTCCTGTTTACTGTAATAATGCCTGCACATTATAGGTTGAATGAATGAATAATTGAACACAAGAAGACTACACAAAATCTAGAAAATACATTGTACAATGCGTAAAGTTTAAAGTTTACACATTAAACTTGCCTCCATTGTGGCTAACATTCTTGTTAAATTTCTCCAAAATGTAAACACCTTGTAGTTTCTGGGGGAGGGGTCCAGCAGTGCCTGCACATAGAGAGATGGCATCTGGGGGGACAAAGAGCTATGTACATACTTTCTATAATACAAGACCACTTATTTTATTTGTGCAACCTATCCCTACACCTACTGAAGTACTTACAGACTTCAACGTACTTTGTGCCCCATTTGGGATAACCAGATGAACAGATGACACCCAGGGAAGTTAGAATTTTGGATAAATAATACATAATTTTAGTGTAAATATATCCTAAATATTACATGGGACATGCTTATAACTAAAAATTATTTATTACTATCTGAAATTCCAATTTCACTGAGTGACCTGTATTTTTATTGGCTAAATTGGATAACTATAGTTATTATAATATATTAAAGTTTACTCATTTATTCAATTAGTTATTTATGAACAAATATTTATTGCTTCATTACATTATTAAATGACATATTGCATGCCTACCATGTGCCAGGAACAATTCTATGCAATGAGGACTCAGCAATCAATAATCCTGGCAGACTCTCACTTCATGAGCATTTATTTCAATGGGAGATCAGGGAGAGATGAAAAATAAATAAATGAAATGTTAAATTGGCAAAGTAATTTCAGTTAATGATAAGTACCATGAAAAAAAATCAAGCAAGATAAGGTAGAGAGTAAAGGATGGATCAAGGTCCACCTTAGATAAAGAGTGCAGGGAGGTATCATTAAATAATGAAAAGAAGTCAGTCATGTAAAGAGCCAGGGAAGGAACATAAAAGGAAGAAGGAACAGCAAGTACAGAGGCCCCTAGGCAGAAATGAGTTGTACTGTTACAGGAAAAGAGTGAAGATCAGTTGGACTATAGTGGGCAGGGACTAAGGAGTGGCAACAATGTGGTACAGGAAGAGTAAGCAATTGAAGAAACAGCCAAAGCATGCAGAACCTTGCATCCATGGTATGACATTCAGATTTTATTCAAGTAGAACAGGCATCACTAGCATGGTTGAGGTAGAAAGTGATGTGATCTGAAATACTTTTACAAAACCAGTAGGAATGCAGTGTAGAAAATGGATGGGTGAAGAGGAAGGGTAGGAGTGAAGGGGAAGCAGCAGTAAGAAGGTGAGGGGTGACAAAGGCTCATAGCAGGCTATGACAGGGCTGGGTGAATTGGAGATCTATGTAAGGTAGAAGCAATAGTATTTATGAATAATTTTTAACTCTGGAAGCAGAGGAGTAGTGAGAGCAGGGGAGAAGGCCACCTGTTTTATGCTTCAAGATGTCCTGATCTGATGTATGTCCGGTGTATAAGAATAAATTGATCTTCTATGTTCTTCATTCTCAGTTGCCTATATTGGCATCATCGGTGGTTAGCCTCTATTTCCTTGAACTCACCGATGTCTTCAAACCTGTACACTCTGGATTTAGCTGCTATGACCGGAGTCTTAGTATGCCGTACATCGAACCAACCCAGGAGGCGATTCCATTCCTCATGTTGCTAAGCTTGGCTTTTGCTGGACCAGCAATTACGGTAAGAATTGCCCCCCAAATTGCATTTGTCAGTCCCAGAATACTAAAAGTGACCACACTTGTACAATAAATGGGTTAAAAGCAAGCAACCCTAAACCTTGAACCAGAAAGATCATGTCTTTGAGATATTTTGACAGCATCAGGCAGAAATAGTTAATAGCTTAAAATTATTGGCATTAAAAGTTAAAGAAGTTTATATGATTTCAAAATTGATTGATCCCTCATGTTTACTTTTATAAATCATTATGAAAAGTTTTGTAACTGTATAACTCTCCTTGAATGGCTTTTATGACATTTCTTATACACTTCCTAATTAACATGTTTCTCATGTGTGTTTAGTATCTGAAGCCTGGAAAGTTGGGAGGGAAAACAAATAATTATATAGCCAACAGACTATCTTCTCAAAAGTGCATTTTAATATCACTCACAGTTTTATTTTTTATTAGATTATCACTTTTTATTGATTATAAGTCATGAGCATGAACAATTGCAAAGCAAAGAAGTCAAAACTCACATTCTAGCCATGCATCTGTGCACACATACAGACACACTCAAAGAACAAGATGCTTTAGGTTTAATATTTAATATTTAAGTATTTAAATAGTATTATTAAATATTTAAAATGATGCATATCCCATTATTCTGATTTGATCTTTAGGCATTATATGAATGTGTAAAATTATCATGTTTGCCCCAAAATATGTACATTGTGTATTAATTAAAAAATCTAAAATATATACATAAAGAAATGTCCTAGTCTACTGGAAATGACTTAAAAACATGATTGTTTTTATGTGTTAATACACATTTTGAATAACACGTTTTTAGATAAATCTATTGATAAATAAAACTAGCCAAGCTTTTCCACAATCTCTTCTTCCCCTAGAATACTACCCAAAGGACAAGAAACATGTTTCAAGGGTAATAACATTTATTTCTACCAGTAAGAGCTCTTGTGTTGCTTTTATTATGCTCATGAATGTCAAAGGAGGTAGTTATTAAATTAAAACCTATATTTGAATGGAGTTTTTATAAGATATTCTAATTAATTGGCCTATTCAGGTTCAGTACAACAGAAGTTTTAGAAAAGCTTCTGCATAGGTCTTCTAAACTCTATACTTTTATCAAGCTACCCATTTTTTAAAATTTCCCTTCTCGTATATTAAATAATCATAACATGCTAATTACACCATAAACAAATTATATAAAATATTTTCAGAAGATAAAATTGGAATTTAATTTCCCATAGAACTTTATTATATTTATTTTTTTATTTAAGCATATTACAGGGGTACAAATGTTTAGGTTACATCTATTGCCTTTGCCCCACTCAAGTCAGAGATTCAAGCATGTCCATCCCCCAGACCCGTTAGTTGTGAATAGGTCTCAAAACACTTTGTAATTTAATGAGTTATTCTATAGTAACTCCCAGGTGATTAGAACTATTAAGGATGTACTTGGAAGTAGCCGAGACTCTGAGACTAATAAAACATTTTTAAAGTGCAATATTGCTCAGAATAACGGCATTGCTCAGAATAACCTGTCATTTTTCTAAAGACTTTTAACAAAAATCCATATCATCTAATCATTCGACCAGAGCAGAAAGAATATAGATTTTAAATCTATCACACCAGAAAGCATTTATCCTAAGTGGGGCAAAGTGCCCCAAATTATTATAATTGATATATTTGAAATAAAATAAACGACCACACAAATATTCATGACTGCTGAAAAGACTGTGTTGATATTTAATCATGTATGTAAATAATTTGCTTTTTATATATCCAGAAGTCTTCCTTCCCTAGGGTATTTTATCAAGTTGCTACAAAAGCAAGTTTAGTTGCAGCACTCCCTGCCAGCACCGTTTATCTCAGGTTGCTTCCTTTGCTGACACTGTTACATGTCCTGGGGACAATGACCTTGGCCTCATCACTGTGTAACTGCTTCTGTTGACTCCCTCATTTCTCATAATAAGTTCTCACTATGCAGTTTCGGGATGCTTTCTGGGGGATTCAGGATTGAAGCTTTCTTTCACAAGTCCTGAAAAATGAAAGGGGAAATCCGTCATGGCCCCCTTCTACAGAGCTGACCTGGGAAGCTCAGCGCTTACTCCTTCCGCTAAAGCCCTACTCGATTCCCAGGTCTCCACAGGGCCCCCACAGCTGCCCAGTGCCTCTTAATCAAAGGAGAAGCAAACTAGGGTACTATTTAGACCTTGGGGTCCCTAATTTCCCCATATCACTCCGGGATACTCCAGGATTCTGGCAATACTTTTCTACCACGCTGGTTTCATAGGTTATGGGCAACCAACTCAGTGTGGAGACAAATCTTGACTTTGCTGACATCAAATATTGTATTTTCACACCTTTCTCTCCAAATACATACCATACTTCTTCTAGATTGTGGTCTAATTTCATTTTTCCCTATGTTTTTAATGCCTTCTCCCAATACATACACTTTCTCAACAGTAATCCTATAATGTCTACAGTCATTTTGTTCTGGAACCATAATTCTGTCTCTAATCTAACTACATATATTACCCATCTAACTCCTTTTCCACCTCTTCCTGAAGGTGAAAATAACAGACTCTGATCTCTAACTTTCAAGGATGCCATTTTCTTTTTTATCTTTATGTTGGAATAAACCTGCTCCAAAAATAGAGAGGGAGGCAGGAGGATTCCTTCACTTGGAAATGGCTTTTAAGAGTGCACTTATGTGAAGAGGGGCTTCCTAGTGTTACCATCCACAGGGAGGGAAGGCAAAGCAAAACCAAAGACCTCACATTGGTGATATTCTCCAAAAGGACCTTCATATGAATACAAGGAAGAGCAACTGATTTTTTTATTCAGGAATTTAAATATGAATCATTTAGTGTTTGCTTCTCAGATATTTTTATGCTTTGAGAGTTGTTTAAAAATAGCTTGTATTCGTGATATTGTACATGAAACTAGAAAAATTCCTTTTATGTCTGTGAAATGCATATTCTTATTTCTCTGAAACTGCCCTTAAATTGGAAAATTTCTTCCTTAATATTCAGTTTTCATGTATTTTGGAGTGCTAAGACAGGCTTTTTGTTTAGGTCCTTCGGAGATTATTTCTCAGAGAAAATAACACAGAATATCTGAGTTTATCATAAATCTTCATGAAGTCTACGTGAACAGAAAAACTATGTAGTTTTTCTTCTCTGGAAATACAATTTTATTACATATTATTAAAGAATGAATACATCTAATTTTATAGGAGAATTCTATCAGAATTTAATTATAGTTCCTAGAGAGTAGCCTTCGCTTTAGGCTGTACAATCAACATGCAGAATATTAAATGTGTTATGGCTTCCAAAAGACGTTCACTAGAAATTTAAATGTCAAGGATGCTGTGATGAATATTATGTTTTTCTTTTTTTATATTTTACAGGAAATACTTTTTGAATTGTAAGTTCTCCCTATATTAACTATTCCAAGGGCAGTATCCTTATAATAAGCCATATATTTCCTCTTGAAATCTCCCCTGAAGCAGAGTCATTAAAATATCTCTTCTCAAAACCTGTCCCTGATATGAGACACACACCAAAAACTTGTATTGTGTCTTTTCAGGGCTGAGTACAACACAAAACAGAGACTGTGAAAAGACACTTGTCATAAACTACTTTCTGTTTACAAATGGCAACAGCAACAACTTTATTATCAAAACCTAAATCTTGACACCATATTGCAGTTCAGTACTGTGCCTTTCACAAGGGGTAAATAAGCAGGAACATTTGTAAATGCATTAGGAAGCATCACTCCTTCTCCTAAGGAGAATTCTATCTTTAAGCCAAATTAAATCATTTCGAAAATTCATGCAATGACATACAGATTGAGGTTAAGTGAATAGAAGTGTTAGGAGAAAATTAATGTGCTCCTTAGTGAGAGGGATAGTTGGATGATGTCAAAATACTGACAAGAAACCTCTAACCATGCTATATAATCAAGCCAAATAGTGTTGATACATTCTCTTGACATTTGACTTCTAAGCATATTAAAACAACTAACATAAAATTCCTAAAATCTCAAGGTCATTTGGGATAAATACTGTGATGTCATATAAGACACATTTCCCTAATAAATAAATTGTACAAATTATCCGTACAAATAAATTTTTGTATAATTTAGCACCCATGGACAAGACGTGAATCATTAAACATATAATTGAAAAGAGAAAAATACAATTATTCATAGAATTGTTACTGAAGAAGTGAAGATGAAATCAATCTCTTTTAGCTGTACAACAATGCATTTCAGGAATAATGGTTAATTTTCTAAAAATGATAAATTTGAAATAGCCATTACATTGTTCTTTGTATTATGTCACATCTACCTACACAGATACAGAACTTCTTACATTTCCAAGTCTAACTTGAAGTGCTAAGTGTAGGATGATATTTTTCAGAAAGTATAAAAGATTAACTCAATGTTTAATAATTTAAAATAAATTCCTTTTGATTATTTCTATAATGATCAATCTTAAAAGAGTTTTTCATGCCACACGATTTTCACATATATGGGTATGGGTAGAGTTCCATTATGAGAATTATTTTTAAAATTTTTACACAAATTAAGATTCTTTATAAGTGTACATGTACTATATTACCTACAGAACTAAATATAGCAATTTAAACATTCAAAGCAGAAGGCCATAGGCTCACTGTCATTAGATTTTTAAAAATCACTCTATAATTTTGAACACTTCATAAATTAAATTTTAAGATACTAACAAAAACTGGGAAGTTTCCCTAGAAAATATGTTTTAGCCCTAATCATGGCTGTAATCTTTACAATGACATAATCACTTGCATCTGAGGCACTGTTATATGCCATATAGCCCTACTTTTCTCAGCTCCACACATTTATACAAGTAAATATCTAATTTTACAATAATTTTTTAGGTACAACAATCTCAAATATTTGAAAATTTTTTGCATAAATTAAACTTATAATTTTAAATTTTGCTTCTATTTCTATGTATAGCATAACTGACAACCCAAATGTCTAAAGTATTAAATAGCTAGCAAATGTAAGTCCCACAGTAAAGGTCAAAAACACAATCCACAGTGCCCAGCATCATGCTACATGGTAAGGATAAAAGGTAAGTAAGAAATTGTTCTCCTCATAGAGGGTCCCGGTTTAGTGAGAGATAATCAAATAAACGATTCAATAAAGCTATGTTTGAGGGAAGGACAAGGTGCTAAGGAAGCCACATAGAAGGAGACATAAATTCAGTTTATAGTAAAGTAAAAACGTTCAGTGAAAACTTATGAAGAAATGATGCCTAAATAATATTGAGGTCCTTCATTGATCTCGTGTGTCCTAAACTCCTGCTGCAAAATGCACTCTTCCTTAAAATGGTCCTTCTAATAGTACAGTATGGTTCCCTGCCCATTGTAAACACATTGCTTAAATGTTTATACCTAAAATATACTACCCTGATGACCTAGATTTTCTTGTAATCTGCATTCCAATAAGATAGCCACTAGCTACCTGTGGCTATTTCATTTTAAATTTCATTTTAATTTAATTTTTAAATAATTATAACAATGAATAAGATTGACAATTCAGCTCCTCATTTACAGCAGCTACATTGCAAGGGCTCAATAGCCAAATGTGGGTAATGGCTACCATGCTGGCCAGTGCAAAACATAGTTCCATCATCATGGAAATTTTTATAGGATAGCTACACCCTAGATAGCGCCTCCCTAAGCTCCACAGGTGCTTTCCATGGATCAATCCTTTTAATCAATCCAAAATTGGTTTATTGACCTAATTGGCCAGTACATAGGAGTCCAGCAAATTCAACTAAATCTCTTTACGGTGCCCTGATTAATTACTTCCTACAGCTTGCTCAAATACTCAGGAGAAATTGCTTACACCTCTTAAGCTTTTTTAAATAACATATCTTTACTTTGTTGATTAATGATGTGTTAAGAGATGATATATAATTACTTTATACCTGTTGGTATAATGGATATACCAAGAGTTTTGCCTGAACACCCTTTTGTCTTTGCAGATTATGGTAGGAGAAGGAATTCTCTACTGTTGCCTGTCCAAAAGAAGAAATGGAGTTGGCCTGGAGCCCAACATTAATGCCGGAGGCTGCAACTTCAACTCTTTCCTTCGAAGAGCTGTCAGATTTGTTGGTAGGTGTGGGGAAGCACAAAGAAAGGAAATGTTGCTTCAAATAGAAATGTTGTATTTAATTACAGATATTAGGTCTCTAAAGCTATAATTTAGATGCATAATTTCAGTACATGAGTTTTGCATTACACGACAAACTGTTAAAACACCAAAATTTGGGCGTTGTATCTGAAATGTGTTATCTGCAGTTATGGTCCCTGTTTTGAGAGTTAACATGCCATGTGTTTCAGTATATTATTCTTTTAGCTTTGGTTGAAGTATGAATTTACTTTAAAATGGTTTCACTGGATCTGTGTTCAGTTTTTTTTTTTAAATGGAGAATAAATATTAAAAGACCAATATGAATAGATAACATTTTAGAAATTCTTTAGCCAAATTTACTGCACATGGAAATGTCACCATAACGGTATTGGATAGTGGCTATTTTTCCCTGATTACAGCCTCTAAACTTTACTTCCTATCTTTTATGAGATCTAAAGAAAATCTATAGGCCTGGCTAAACAACATCTGAATCAAACCAGTTTCTAAATATTCATCTTTTCTGATTAACATAGGACTATGTTTGAGTCATAGGCCTTTTTTAAAAAACTGAATTGAATAGTCACTCACAGTATGTCATACCAACTTGAATGTTTTATATTTATTCCCAATAAGATGGTATAAAATTATTTTTACTTATAACATTTTAGTTTTAAAAAGTCAGCTTCATTGACTACATAGGAGATAATTACATATTATCTAATTACATAAACATATATAGTGAGCAGAGAGCTAGACTTCTAAGGATAAGGCCAACCTCCTCTCCCACAAGAGGAAAAATTGGATCTAAATCATGCCCCAGACTCTGCTCCACTAAGCATTTTCTTAACCATCACACTGAGACGGTAAGGAAACAATAGGCCACTTAGCAAGATCACAAACTAAGGAAAACTTCAGGACATGTATCCAATCTCAGAGAAAATTTCCCCTAATGGAACAAAATGCTGCGGACAAAGGGGCATATATCCTCTCTGAAATGCCTCATGCCTGGAAGAACGGTCCATCCCACCCTAGAAAACAATGTTCCAATGCTGTCAGCAACCCCGTCTTCTGTAGGGTTAGAGATTCTCATCTTCCATAGGCAAAAGTAGGTGAGTTTCTCTTTTTATCCAACCTCTCTGCCAAGACCTCACATGCTTCTAGGAATTGGAAGGTAGAAATAAAGTTTCTGTGTCATGAATCTCAGGCGTGTGGATGGAGAAGGAATTGGGGGAGTGGTGGTTAGTTGACAGTAAGCAAAGAAGAAAAATGCAAAACGGTAATGTGCAAGCCCATGCTCTGGGTCTGGAGGTGGCTACCGAAGAACTACCCAGGTGCTTCTCACAATGATTTCTATGAGCAACATATGAATCAGAATCCAGGCCATCAAATCAGAATGAATCCAGGGTGTCAAGACAACCTGGAGAGGGCAGGCGAGCTCCAGATCACATGCATGCGAGCAGAGAGCTAGACTCCCAAGGATAAGGCCAAGCAAGCAACTTCAAGCAGGCATGGAGTTTATGTGCATAAGCGTGCATCCAGATTTGTCACTTTATAGTTTAAGACTGGTGGTTCTGGGAACAACAACAAAAAAGAATTTGAATCAAGGGATGTAAGAACATTTCCAAATGCCAGACCTGCAGGCAGGCTCTCAGGATATGATTATTGTGTCCATAACAGACCCTGCCTTCTCTCTTCTCTGTTTTAATTAGCATTCCTAGTACAACTACAGCTTTTAGGGAATTAGAATGGATTCTGCAGAGTTTGGCAATTGTGGCTAGAGTTAGAGACCACTGGAGAGAGAGAGCCCTGGCAAGTTAAACACATTAAGCAATTTAAAATTATTTTAAATTTAGCTTCATTCCCCACATTTAATCCCTCTCAAATCTAACAGTTTATCACCTTACCAAGCTTCTGGTGTCTGACAAGTGACCTATACTTCTCAATGTTAAGAATTGGTCCTATTTAGCCAAACTGACAAAAGTGCCTCAAATTACTACTTTGGAGATACTCATTGCCCTTATTTTGGCCTTAAGCGTCTGTTTAGAAATTTTCTATACTATCTTCTCAAAATGAACCTAGAGAACACGATCACAACATATTTTAAGGTTGTCATGTCAATGTGTGATAGACATGGTTGCTGTTGAAACATTAGCATTAACCATCAAGTTGCTAACAATTTCTTTCACTTTGCTTATAGGTGTTCATGTATTTGGACTGTGCTCTACAGCTCTTATTACAGATATCATACAACTGTCCACAGGATATCAGGCACCATACTTTCTGACTGTGTGCAAACCAAACTATACCTCTCTGAATGTATCTTGCAAGGAAAATTCCTACATTGTGGAAGATATTTGCTCAGGATCTGACCTTACAGTTATCAACAGTGGCAGGTTAGAAACTGAGATGTAAAAACATTCTACATCAGTGTTTTCATTATTCAGTAATTGCTTGGGGTACCCTCTTAAGCATGCCTTTTCAGTCCTAATGATTTTGGTTTTATTTTTCTTTTCAATTCAGTGATCTCTTCAGAGACTATACCATAGAAACCCGTTGGTGGCTCATTCCAAATTCTTGTCTCTATCTCTAAATTTCAGCCTCACATTCTTGCTATTGGTCCTCATATCACCAAACTCCACTCATAGTTTGTGATCTCCCCTATACTAATTATGAATTTAGGTTACTATACTTGGTTTATTTTAGGATATTTACAGTCAGTCATGGCTGACAGTCAATATATGTCTTGTACTGGCTTAAGTAGAAGAATAAGCATCTGTGATAGTTATATCATCACTATGTTTTATCAAAAGAATCATGTGACTTTTCCTTTTGGTAGAATTTGAGAAGGGGTAACATGTGGGACTGCATGTATTTTCTTTGAATGAACCCAAAAGATCTGTACAGCTTCTGACCTTACATTTTAGCAAATAAGGTAAATTCAAGAATCTACAAATGGCTTAAATTTTTTCAATCAGTAAAGTAAAAATAAATTTGTATGAAAAGAGATTGCATATTAAAATCTTAAAAGAAATAAATTACAGAGACATAAGGGACAATAAATCATTATTATAAGAATTGGATTTTCCATTCAATGAGTTCCCATATATTGATTAAAGAACCAAAAATAAGTTAATAGATACACCTGAAGAATCAGAGCTTGATGCTATATGATTATACACACTCAACTTCTCACAGACCATTCAATAATTTTGGAACTACATTCAAGACTTGTGTCTTCTATTCTTTCTCAATCCTATTACATTATGTTATCTGTATTGAATGGTAATCTTTATTGTGGTGCCTAATAATTAGGAGGGCACTCATATCAGTGTATCTTACTTTTTTCCATTTTTAAAAATCCACTGAAAGAAATCTCTACTCTTTTTTTGACTGTCCCTTCTAGTGTCTCTTCCACTATTCTACGTTCCACCTCTCCCTCCCTGCTCCTTAAATTGTTTAAATAAAATGATCTGTGATTCTTGAGATGATAATAATTGTAAAGTGGAATATACAGAGAACATTTTGATTAAAATTAGGCTTTTCTTGTGCTTTATAGAGTATTAAAAAAACACATTTAGATCCACTACTGTGAGAAAATAAATTCATCTTTTAAAATTTTTACATAAATAAAATCATGTTTATTAGCATAAAGTTTAAAGCTTCTAAATCCTAGGATTTATAAACTTTTACTTTAATCTGATATAATTCTAATATGGAAGGACAGTTACAATGTTTTGTACTTTCACCCATCATTTCCAAAGGTGTATTATAGTGGCCCCTTGCCAAGCTAGCAGTTAATTATACTGGAAAGTATCTCACTGCTATTTGTTAATACTAATGGTGATTAGCAGTGCTTATTTCATCACTCAGGTCTTTCCCCAGAAAACTAAACAGAAATTAAAGTTATTGCTTATTGCTTTGTGGCTTCTAAATTGAACCATTTTAACCACCCAACGTTCTTGAGATGATGGCTAGCAGTGTATCTGAACTCAAAGGCATAATTTGACTGTCTTCCTTTGGCAGAAAGTCATTCCCTTCTCAACATGCGACCCTCGCTGCCTTTGCAGCTGTGTACGTTTCGGTAAGTAACTGGCTCTTTTTCATTAAGTTGTGTCCTACAGAAAATCAGAGGAGTAAGTGTTGTCACTAGGTGACTAATTAGATCTGTATAATAACAGAACAGTAAACTTTAGCACTGCGGCTCTTCAATACAATGGCATTCAAAGCAGAAATCAAATACTGCTATAAAAAATAGTACAGTAAAAGAATTTTTCTATACAATCATAATAATATTTAGCTTTGTACCCCTTTAATGTAACATTATACTTTGTAGGACCGGATTGTGAACTGCATGAATGATACTAAAACTGAAAGAATTGTATTAAGTACATACACACAGTATTTTAGTATTTATGTAATAATGATAAATTCCAGGTCAGTGTACATTTGATAAATGTTGCAGAGTGAATAGTCATTGTATCCGATTGATAAAGTATTCCATGAAGTCTTTGGTGAGAAAATTATGTGACAAGTTACATGGAGATTAAGCAGTTAAACAGCTAATTTTATTGCTTTAATTTTGTTCAAATTTTCATGTAATTAAATGAGACATATTATTTATTTGATGAATTTTTTATGCATTCCCTTTCTTAGCAGATGCAGAACACAGCTGTAGTAGGGGGAATAGAACAGTAAAATTGATGTCAAGTGTACCAGTTAGACTTTTGAGTTTAAATTTTTTATTTGATTATAATTTACTAATAAAATGGCCTTTCTAACATACTTACCCCACTTCTTTCATTTTTAAGATGTACTTCAATTCCACATTAACGGATTCCTCTAAGCTTCTGAAACCTCTCTTGGTCTTCACATTTATCATCTGTGGAATCATCTGTGGGCTAACACGGATAACTCAGTATAAAAACCACCCAGTTGATGTCTATTGTGGCTTTTTAATAGGAGGAGGAATTGCACTGTACTTGGTAAATAATTTACTATTATTATTTGACAGACCACAATTGAAAATGGAAAACATGCATAGAATATTTTACATGTAATAACTTACTTGAAATATATTTATATTCATGCAAAAATCTCTGGCTGCATCTCCATTCTAAAGCCAAAACACATATCCCACTTTTAATAAGAGTTTATTGAACTCTTACTATGGGCTCAAAATTGTGATTTTTTAGAAGGATTATTGCTGCTTTTTATCTTTAAAATCCAAATGGGGGCAGGGCAGGGACTATTATCACTAGTGTAATTATCACTTCACAGACAAAGAAAGTGAATATTAGTGAAAGCAAAGGTTTAGTGAGGGGTTACACAACTTGCCCAACAACACAAATTTAGCACCTGAATGTAACTGTGATCCAACTAATACTGAATTCTTTAATAGTCCTCTATCTTCAAACCTGATCTTCCTCTAAGGAAAACATGCTCAGCATAAGGAAACTCAGATTGTTCATATCATTCAGTTACGCATTCATTCATTCATTCATTTCACATTTATTCAATATCTAATCTGTGACAGGCAACTATACTGAATATTAAAACCAACATTAAAACTGCGACAAATGAGATATATTCTTTTGAAGCTTACCATGTAAAGACTGACAAAAATATAAATGTTTTCAATATGATACATAATACCATAGGGTAGGAACAAAATGCTTTGGGAATAGCAAACTGGCTCAGGAGGTTAGAAAAGCCTTCATAGAAGTGATATATGTGAAAAAAAAAAAACAAAAACAAAAAACAATGAGAGTTTCTTAGAGTAAAGAAAGGAGGAAGAGCATTCAAGAGGAAGAAACTGCAAAGAGATGGACATGTGAAAGAGCAAATATTAGTGGAAGGTAAGAGGAAAGGAAGAAAGAGAGAGAATAGCCACATTTCTGGCTTGGAAGACTGGACAGATGGTGACTTCATTAGCAGACCAGGTAAATGATAGAAGAAATAGGTTGGTGGGAGGAAGGGAGTTGAGGAGCTCAACTGAATCAATAGGCAGTTGAATATTTGTGTCTGGATTTCAAAAGAGCAATCAGTACTGGAGAAACAGATTTGAAAATCATAGACATTACTGGTGGAAGTATCACTGTAGTTATCTGGGGTGTATAAAATTGCCAGGTCATAAGAATAAAAAGGAGCCATGGAATACTCATATACAAGTGACATGCAGAGGAAAAGACAATAATGAAGGAAACTGAGAGGAGCTGACAGAGAAATGAAAATTAATTATCTACAGCCACAGTTCTTAATTGTTATCTTGGTGCACTTGGGAAAGGTATTACATGAAAATTATTATAAAAATACAGTGAAAGTACTTAAGCATGCTATGATTTTATAATTTTTTTCATTTTTATAAAATAGCACAGTCAGGATTGTCATTATAAATCTTATTTTTACTCATGTGCTTTCTTCAGTGGAGGAGAAAGGGATCAAATTAAAATTAATGTGGCAGGAATTGTGCAGAAGCTTTGGTTGTTTATGGGAGTGTCAGTTGGCAATATGTGTTACAGAAGAAATAAAGACTGAGAACTGCTACTCTAGTTCATGCATTGTCTTTGCACATGTGTGATATCATGGTGTCCTAGAATTCACATAACCTTATAGTTTGAAGATTTGGGAATGAATCTCAAATTTCCTGCTATTTATCCAAGTTACATAGCCTCTTAGAAGCATGTTTCTTCTCAACATATAATGGATAAAGTAAGGTTAACAACTATCTGCCTAATATCATAATAACAATTAAACAACTACAGCCATACATGCCATAATGACATTTCAGTCAATGATGGACCACATATATGATGGTGGTCCCATAAGATTATAATACTGTATTTTTATTGTACCTTTTCTATGTTTAGATATGTTTAGACATACAAATATATATTTAGGTATACAAATGCCTACAGTATTCAGTACAGTAACATGTTGCATAGGTTTACGGCCTAGGAACAATAGGCTATCCCATATAGCCTTAGTGTGTAGTAGGCTATACCATCTTGGTTTGTGTAAGTGCACTCTGATATTTGCATGACAAATCACCTATTGACATAGTTCTCAGCATGTATCTTTGTCATTAAGCAATGCATGACTATACCTGTATATCACAAAGCTTACAGTCTACATGTAATCAGAACTTAGAGTATAGTGGAAGATTTTCCTGAATGTACAAACTTAAGTACAATTACTAATAGAACATTATGTAGGGACTGCTCATTTTGGCGAGCTCTAATGGTGAAAGCATAGATAAATATTATTTAAGAGAAGATTTTAACCAGTAATTAAAATAGTTGGGCAGGCAAGAGCCTGACCTTATTCCATTCCTATTTGCATTCTATGCCCTAAAGTTGGCAATTTATCAATTCTAAGCCAATTTTGTTGTTCATTGTTAAGCATTCCATAAAAAGTTAAAATCAATAAAATTTCTTTAACTCGAAAAGTAGATAGTGGTTACCTTCTATTGAAATTAACACGCAAAGAGTTGTCTGCTGCTTGATCTTATTACTAAACCAAGCATCTCAAAAGTTGAAAATCCAGCAAGGATTAGATCTTCTATGTGTAAAAATGGTAATAATTTTGAGTATAAACTTTAGCTTTCTCCAAATTTTTGCCTCCCAAATCTAAAACAAACAGAAAATTGATACATGGAGTACGAAGACAAAATTATATAAAATTTGGCTCAAATTTAGTGCAGTGGTACTAAATTGATCACATAGTACTTCCCAATTCAAGACCAAGTTTAAATGAGAAAAGAATGTGGGTGCCCCAATCTGGTGACAGTTTCTGCCTTCTCTTCCAAAAGCACTCTATACAATGCTGAACACAAAAGGTTGTACTCAGTGTGAGCTGCAACCATATATTTCTCTGACCTCGTTTCAAAACCTGATATCATGATTTATGAATGATCTATTGTTCTGTATTATCTACACCTTTTCTTCTTTCCATCATAAAGTGTGATTGAAAATGGAAGGTAAAATAAATCATTTAAGCCATTCAAGATGTCACTCAACAAGAAGTTCTTAAATCCAGAAAAATGAATAGCTTTTGAAAGCAGAAAAATGTCCTTATTTCATTCATTGTCTGCCTTTTGTTCTCAAAACATACAATGGGTAAGATTAGCAAAAGCATCCAATGGGATTTCTGAGCATATTAGTTTAGTGATTTATGAGATAATTTATAAATTATGTCCCCAAATAATTTTAATTTCTTTTTTGTTGTTGTTATTTGAATTAGTCTATGGTGTATAGGGAGCACATACTTATCTATGCACTTCAGTGGGTACTCTGAGGATAATTCTTAGTATCTCTGTCTTCTGGTGCATGACATTTATTGTTCTCTCCTGAACACTAGGGCCTGTACGCTGTGGGGAATTTCCTACCTAGTGAAGACAGTATGTTTCAGCACAGAGAAGCCCTGAGATCTTTGACAGACCTCAACCAAGACCCCAGCCGAGTTTTATCTGCCAAAAACGGTAGCAGCAGCGATGGAATTGCTCACACAGAAGGCATCCTCAACCGCAACCACAGAGATGCCAGCTCGCTGACAAACCTCAAAAGAGCAAATGCCGATGTGGAAATCATCACTCCACGGAGCCCCATGGGGAAGGAGAACATGGTAACCTTCAGCAACACACTGCCGAGAGCCAACACCCCATCGGTAGAAGACCCTGTCCGAAGAAACGCAAGCATTCACGCGTCTATGGATTCCGCGAGATCAAAGCAGCTCCTCACCCAGTGGAAGAATAAGAATGAAAGTCGGAAGCTGTCCCTGCAAGTAATAGAGACCGAGCCCGGACAGTCGCCGCCCAGATCCATAGAAATGAGGTCAAGCTCGGAGCCGTCGAGGGTGGGGGTGAACGGAGACCACCACGCTCCCGGCAATCAGTACCTCAAGATCCAGCCTGGCACAGTCCCCGGGTGCAACAACAGCATGCCTGGGGGGCCGCGGGTGTCCATTCAGTCTCGCCCCGGGTCCTCGCAGTTGGTGCACATCCCCGAGGAGACCCAGGAAAACATAAGCACCTCCCCCAAAAGCAGCTCTGCTCGGGCCAAGTGGCTGAAGGCTGCCGAGAAGACGGTGGCCTGCAACAGAAGCAACAGCCAGCCCCGAATCATGCAAGTCATAGCCATGTCCAAGCAGCAGGGCGTCCTCCAAAGCAGCCCCAAGAACACCGAAGGCAGCACGGTGTCCTGCACTGGCTCCATCCGCTACAAAGCCCTGACGGACCATGAACCCAGTGGGATCGTGAGGGTCGAAGCTCACCCGGAGAACAACAGGCCCATCATCCAGATCCCGTCCACCGAAGGCGAAGGCAGCGGCTCCTGGAAGTGGAAAGCCCCGGAAAAGGGCAGCCTTCGCCAAACTTACGAGCTCAACGATCTCAACAGGGACTCGGAGAGCTGCGAGTCCCTGAAAGACAGCTTTGGCTCCGGAGACCGCAAGAGGAGCAACATTGATACTAATGAGCATCACCACCACGGAATCACCACCATCCGCGTCACGCCGGTAGAGGGCAGCGAAATCGGCTCAGAGACGCTGTCCGTGTCGTCCTCCCGCGACTCCACCTTGCGGAGGAAGGGCAACATCATCCTAATCCCGGAAAGAAGCAACAGCCCCGAAAACACTAGAAATATCTTCTACAAAGGAACCTCCCCCACGCGGGCTTACAAGGACTGAGCGATGGCCGTCCCATCCTTTGGGCTACTCCCCAAAGACCACGTATCCTTTCCACCTGTGCTCTGTTCCGGCCGACTGGGAAGTCTTCGCCACGCTCGGTCGTCCACCATCAGCCCGGAGCTCTGCGACTCTGAAGAACTGCTACACTGAAACTTGTAGATTTCACATCAAGGGGAGGGAAAAGCACAATGCAAGAACCTAACTAACGCGATAATAATGGGAAGCGTTTTCTTCAGACCTGTCTCCAAACTCAAAAGGGTTTGCAGAGGGCAGTTCCAAAAGGAAAGTGGTTTCCTTCAAATGTGTACTACTTTACTTCCTGAATGTGCCAACTATGGGGATTTTTCTTTATAATTCGCTGTAAGAATCCAGAACACACACAGGTTTCCCCTACAGCAGAGGCCATGCAGTATTATATATTCATTTTGCAGAATCTGCACCTAAAGCTCGATATGGGTGGTGCTGATTATTATAGTGCGTATACCATGTAAACTCTCAAACTCTGTTTAGCTGTGATATAGTGACGTGCAATTCCTTGTCCAAGAAATACTACTTTATTAAGAAGATGCTGGCTGCTTTGTGTTAGAATAGGACACCCCTCCAGCTTCTCCATAGTGGCTGTCACAGTCAAAAAATGAAGAGGTTTATGTGCATTTCTTCAAAATTCTGCTTCCTTCAACACGAAAAATTGTGTAGGAGTATTTTCAGTGAAAGGGAATAACTAGTACTTTTCTGCATAGTTTTTCTGCTGCTTACTTTTCGTTTAAATACAGGTACTGCTAATGAATCTTTTAGTGAGTAAATTTGCATAATTTTAAAAATACATTGTTTTAGAGAATCTTTTGAAATCGTTGTGATCATATTTTGCTTTCTAAGGCTTCTTCTTTATTTACAGATTTAAATTTTTTTTTTTTTGATGCTATAGGTACGTTCTTCTATTTTAAAAGAGAAAATAACAATTGACGTTCCTTGAGGAAAATATACTGCTGTGAATTTAGAAACAAGAAATCTGGGCCAAAACTTGACATTGTGGGTTACATTGCCAGAAATGTTGGTCAAGTTTACCCTTAGGTATCTCTAACCAGCTGACTTAGGTTGCCATCTTAACAAGCAATCTGAAAATTCTATTTGGCTCCAGATCATTAAATTTTTCGATAATCTGATAACCCATAAATTAGAGCCGCTGTAGTTGGGTTTGACCCTCTTCCCTACAATATTTCTGTTAATTGGATACCAACAGGAAAAATCTGAAAAAAAAATAAATATCGATAAGTAAAAGTATCTCATGGTATAAATGAAGAATGTATTGCTTCAAAATATCTGAATAGGCACAGCTTTCATGCTTAACGTGCAAACAACAGTTTTTGCTACCTATCCTAAATCAAGCCTTGAGCCTAAATCAAAGGAAACCAATATCATTGGTAATAATATTAAAAACAAAATGTTGTGAAGAGTTTTCCAACTTAAAAATTTAAAGTATAAGAAATATTTGGTTTCTTGGAATTTAGTATTAAACCTTTTTTACACCATTTCTTAAGAATCCTAATATACACTTGATGATTGCCAAGGGAATAAAAGGAAACAACTGAGCTGGTTGATCTGATTTTCGTTCACATTGCAATGAAAACAAAAGTAACAGGAGTTGTTTAGAGATGAATAGCATCACATCATTATCAGTTTCTACATGAAAAGGGCAGAGCTTTCTAGAGAAACCAACCTCCTAAGGCATTAAGAATTTAGCTGAAACCAGCAGAATTGAAAACTCTCTGGCAATAAAATACAGACTCAACCATATCCCTTCTGGCAATTTCTTTCTCAGAGAGGGGAGTGGGAGTAAAACGTTGCCTTCCCCACTTCTCGCCACCACCACCATGACACTCCTGCTGGCTTTTGCCAGTTCATAGAGGGAAAAGGTGGACTGGTTTTAGTACTCTGGAGAACAAAAATCGCTGCAGCATTTCCGGTGCAGTATGCTATTTCCTAATCTTTCCTATTTCTTAACAAAAGATTTTAAAGTACTTCTCTAGTCATTGAAGTTTTTTTCTTTACATAGATATTGATATATTCTTTTTCTACTCAAAGTGCCAAAGGCTACAGTTTTTAATGACTTAACAAATTGTACCACATTGTTAAGGAAATATAATGATAGACACTAGAACTCAGACCTCTGCATGTATATTTGATAACATGTCTTTTGTAAAAAAAAAATTACAAAAAAAATTTGTTTACATTCCACTGGTACCTTAATTTAAAATAAATCAGACTAACAGGTGGTATCTCTTCTTAGTGTTCTATTTATCTTATTTGCTAATGGGAGCACTTCTTCCTTTGTTAGGCTGTGCTTTATTGATAAAACCAAGTATTGAATAAAGAGAGTTAATTATCTTTTTAAAGTAAATAAAATTATGAGAATATATATAATATATATAAAGTATTGTGTTTAATAAAATGTTATGCAATGTTTTCCAAACTAATAAAGTTTGTAAAGTGCTATAAATGTATTTTGTTAAGTACAGATCAAAGCTATTGTGTGAGTATATTGTGCTAACATCATAGAAATAAAGATTAGATTTCTTCATCAAAATTGGAATATTTTGTTTTTTACTTCACAGAGTAGGAATGGATAATAACTTATGTATAGAAAAATAGCTGAGAAAGGAATAGAAAAATATCTGAGGAAATAAGAATAAATTAAAACTGATTAAATTCATAATTGTTTAGAAGAAAGAATGTTGCACTAAGAAAGAAAAATTTGTCTAACTATGACATGTTTTCTTATTGTTTATAATTTTTCTTTTATGCTTATTATTGCTTATTATACTTATTTAGACATATTTTTCACATATCAATGTTATAATATATAAAAAAGAAAATATGAAGGAGTCAGGGTCAATTGATCTGAATCAATTTTTGACTAAGAGTAGTTGATGTTTATATTTTCCCAAACATTATCACTCTCTGTGTCATCATGGGCATTGGTGTTACAGCTTTTCTTGAAGAAAATCCTTCACTATTAACTCCAAGATTTTCTTCCATGTCATTAACACGTATTATATGAATTTTTCTACTGGCACTTTCTATGTCTCACTAGGAGGTATGAACACAAGTTTTTTGACCACAGCCATGACTTACACTTTACTCGAATGATCCCTAAGCAGTTTGTTGAATGAAAAGTGAAGTAACAGCTGTTCAGTAACACCATCGCTGCCTGGCCAACAGCCACTGTATGATACTATTTATATCAATCATAGAAAAACATCTGGTTTTAGTTAACGTGAAAAAAATTATGTGCATCTTATATAATGGTTGAAATACTGTCTTAAGCCTCTCTGGGTCTTGATTTTTTCAACTCTAAAAAGAGAACATTCAGTCATATTTTCCTTTCTAAAGGATGTCCCAAAGTCTTTTCTAAACCTTCATGAATTAGAATTATGTATTTTATCCAGTGAGCAAAAATTCCTGAGAGAAAATGGGAAATAACTTGATGACTAAATAATTAGTATTATTGTCTTTGACCTCAAGGTTAATAGAGGCAAGCAGATTGGGGTTGCTGAGAGCCTACGTCAACCATTCTACCACATAACGTATCAAAACAGGAGCTTTGTATACAGGTAGCCCCGATCTGCCTTTCTCAAGAGGTTCCAGGTGAGTAGATTCTTGGTTATTACATACATAAGAAGCTATCACTAGGGGACATGTCGTTTCTATCTTTTACAGGTGGAGTCTTCACTTGATATCTTGAGTCATTTCATACTAGAGTCAAAGGTGATATGGAAAATTTATATGATTTAGGGAGTAATTTAATCAAAATAATATGATTAAAGAAACTTAAAAAGACTTGAGATGATTTAATCTAAAAGAAAAACATGGCCTGAAAAGTGGGGAATGGCCTGTTTGTCACTGGATACTTCATTTTCTCTGTGTATTAAATGTGTTTTCTGCCTTTATTCTGTAGATAGCTTCTAGAATGCTCTAGGATCAAATGTTTATTTGAAGAAAACATAGATTTCAGTATTAACATAGGGATTACACTTAAAATGTAGTCACAGAACATCCCCAGTGACTGTGCTCTCTAGTAGAAAGAGAACATCTAGAGGAACCATTTGATATGGAAATGACTTTTATTTTACTGTCCCTACAAGTGTTAGCTAATGAAAGTATCTAATCGTGTGTATCTGTGCACCATAGTTAATGATGAGTGAAGAACTGAGTAACACTGTAGTTCTGCCACCAATTCTATTTAACAAACTTGATGAGTGCCCATTTTATCTTCTTTACTCCTCCTACCTTAACATTCTCAGTCATTTTTTGCCTATGATAAAAATTCATCTAAATTCTAAAGTGACCATTGAAAATGGTACAACTGACAATTAGATGAGTAAGTTTGAAGAAAAAAAATAAGTTTGAGTAAGTTTGAGAATTATATTCACATAAAATCTCTCTTTCCCTTATTCACCTAAGGATATTTTATACCTGGATACTTCCTTATGGGAGTGGGAGGGAGGAAATTGAGGAGAGCGACTTTTTCTTTAAGAAGATGACACAGAAGTGGCATCTATCATTTATAATCCACCCAATCGGTCCAAACCAGACCACCTTGATACAAGAGAAGCTGAGGATTATTGTCTGTAGCTGGGAGGCCCTGGGCCCAACTAAACTTTTGTGTCCTCTTTAACTAGGGGACCTGGGAACTAATCATCAGTTTCTGTCACACCAGCTTCAAGACCCTTTACAATATGACCTACAAACCCTCATACTCTACTACTTCTTCCAAAAATCCTATTGCTGCATCAGGCTTGGCTTTATATATATTAATATGTAAAGCAGGCTTGGCATCTTCATTTATATATGTAAATCCAAGTCTGTGTGTGTGTGTGTGTGTGTGTGTGTGTGTATTTTTCACTCCTTTTCTGAAATGTCTTCACTCCCTTTTTATTAAATCCCCTTCGTCCATCAAGGCTAAATCTCAATCTTCCTCTACGTAATTATAGAGTTGGAAGGGACCTAAAGTGATTTACTCAATCATGCAACTGGTAGATGTCAGGGGTGCACTGAGAGCAGGGAACAGCTATCTTCTGTTCACTTTTTAATCCCTCACAATTAGCACATTACCCCACCACGTAGGTTGAGCACTCCATAGCATTTTTAAATGAAAGAATCTTCTGACACCGGAGTCTGCACATTTTTCAAAAGGGCTAACCTGGTCTTTCCCTTTTGAGACTACTTATAGATCTTTGTCCTGTATGACCAACATATTCGCTTAATTGCACAGTTTGTATTATTAATCATTTTCATTAGTGAGACATTGAATATTTATTATACACTAAATCATAAGCTCTTCATAAGTAGCTCCTAAGTATGTTAGGTGTTCAATAGGTATAAGAATAATTGAATGAGTACAGTATGTTCTAGCTACTGTGAATGAACAAATATAAAAAAAATAAATAAGAGAATTTATGACATAAAAGAAGATATGAGGGGAGGGGATTTGGAAAAGAAAGAATGTCCATTTCATTATGCCCTGAAATTTCATAGTTCTCAAAAATCCACTCTAAGATGCTGATGCAAAACTTACTCTATTATGGTTTTCTCCTTTTCTTATTTGAAGCAACTTTAAAAAATGTGACATAGTATAAGCCAGATTTCTTGGAACAAGCAGTCTTCTCACAATACGTATGATTTAACAGCAGTTGTTTGTTCAAATGTTCCCACCTCCACAATAATCTTTGTGGAGGCAAGTGCCAAAAGAGTGTACCTACTTATTCTATCATTTGAAAAAATAAAAACAGAAAAAACAGAAAACCCTCTTTATAGTCAGACATTAAAGTTATTTTTTAAGTTCAAAATCACATATTAGAGTCCAGGACCTATAGTTGTTTCTTCGTAACTGCCATATCCATGGATCTCTTATTTCCATCCAATCTGGCACAAGAATATCACAACATTTTTCAGAATTCTGAAATAGTGAAAGAGTATTTGGGGTCAGGCTTACAAGTATTCAACTTCCAGCTCCATCTACTCCATGCCTGTTTTATTGTCTATACAATAGGTATAATAATTTAGGGTCGTTATGATAATTAAATGAATAAATATAGGTAAAGCATTTAAAACATTGTGTGACATTTACTAAGCAGTGTTAGTTCTTATTTTTATTATTTAGCAGCGTTATGTGGCTTCTTTATCTCTACTCTCTACAATTCTAGACTCAAATATACAACTGCCTATTTGACTGGTATCTCTACTTACATATTATAATTATCACAAATTTAACATTTTCAAAATATATTTCCTGATTTCTATTCCCAAACTTGTTTCTTCCTCTTAGTAATAGCAGACTACCTTCCCACCACAGCTGCCAAAGAAAATTCTGAACTATATCCTTAATCCATTCCTTTCCCTCACCATTAACTCCCAAACGAAGTCCTATCAGCACTTCCTTCAAAATATATCTCTACTATAATCCCCCATCCTATCATCGCTGCCTTTACCCATATCTAGCCCACCATCAATTCTTGATACTTTTATCTAGGCTTGGGGCTTCCATTTTTGCTCCCCTAATACTTTTCAGATGGCACCCAGAGTGGACTTCTTAAAAACAAAAATTAGATTGGATCTTCAACAAAAATTCTCCAAATAGCTTAGGGAAATTCAGGTTCTAAAAACATTAAAATGTCAGATATGGGCTGTCCAGCTCCCTTCATTGACACACAGAAGTTTCCTAATAAAAAACCTCAATATTCAGTGATGTACCTGTGAGATGGAGAATACAGAGTGAACTCAAGCTGAGCAGAAGATAGACTGAGAAAAGACTGTAGCTGTCATCTTTACTTCAAGGACATTACCCATGAGATCTATTAATAAGAATACTGACCGACCTCAATAAATCCAACGTCACCTCTGTTATTATTGATACCCCCAAACAATTATTTTAGTTATACAATTTGTAAATACTTATTATTCGCAGTCAACATGTCTATGTTTCAGATTCTCTGCTGGATTTAAAGCTTTCAAAGTCTCATCATAGTGATAGGAAACGGGTATTTTTGTTTTGCTTTGGTTTTTTATGGGTTTTTTTGTTTTGTTTTTGTTTTCGTTTTTTTTGAGACAGAGTCTCACTCTGTTGCCTGGGCTAGAGTGCCGTGGCGTCAGCCTAGCTCACAGTAACCTCAAACTCCTAGGCTCAAGCAATCCTCCTGCCTCAGCTTCCCGAGTAGCTGGGACTACAGGCATGAGCCACCAGGCCCGGCTAATTTTTTTCTATATCTTTTTAGTTGGCCAATTAACTTCTTTCTATTTTTAGTAGAGACGGGGTCTCACTCTTCCTCAGGCTAGTCTCTAACTCCTGAGCGCAAATGATCCGCCCACCTCAGCCTCCCAGAGTGCTAGGATTACAGGCGTGAGCCACCCCGCCCCGCGGGAAACAGGTTTTTAAAGATCCCAAAAGTTCTTCAGTTGTTTTATTTGGGAGGGCAAACAAGTCAGTGTGTGTTTTATAATTAGAGTCTTCTAGAGCATAGTACTATTAATTGCTATCTACTTTCTTAAAAACTAAACATCTTTTACCATAAACTCAAGTTACGGGATTATTAAAATTAATAAAATTAATCTTCAAAATACATATAACAAGGTCAAAATTTACATCCTACATACAAATGCACAAAACAAGACAGGATACTTTTTTTAAAAACCATTATTGTTCTCAGCATGCGTTGAAACACCCAATCTTGGTGGGTGTGTGAGATGGTAGATATCAAAATTTCAATTAAAGGTACATCAGCCACTTTTCCTACAAAACAGATAAAAGTTTCCAGGAACAGGGTGAAAAAATAAAGGAAATGTATCCAGGTGGCAGTAGCATTAGTTATAACCAGTCTTCGTGCCTAGCCTTGAATTTTGTTCTGAGCCTTCAGTAGCTTCCATGGCAATGTCCCTTGTGCTGCTGGCACCTGCTGCAGCTGTGAGCAGCCAGTAAAAAGTAGAGTCTGTCCTCTCACTGTGTTGGGCCCTCTGGTTTTCCTTCACTGACTTGGTCCTTTCTCTCCACTTGTTAGAATTCTAGATTCTCTGAGGCTCAGCCACATTTTCTAACTTACTCCAGGTAAGGCTATGCTACTGTGGAGCCATCTCTCACATCGTTCCACAGAAGCCTGTGGCAGACCCAGTAGTCCTCATCTCAACTCTCTTCTATTTTTCCACTGGGAATATTCAGGAACTTCTGTTGTTACACACCATAGGGAAGTCAAAAATCATGGAGCACATTGTCCTCTCTGTTTTTATTCCTCCATCAGCAATTTCTAACCAAGCACTGCACCTCAAGCTTATAAATATGAACAAGACACCATTTCTTCATTTAAAGAGCTTATAGACTGGTAAGGAAGAAAAAGATGAACAAAGAAGGCCATTTGATGTGGTAGGTCTCAAGGTACAACTTGGACACAAAGATGTGAGTGGTTACCCTTTCTTAGATCCATTTTAGCCATTAGAAGCCATAAAATAGGAATTCTGGTATGAAATGAGGCCATTTGTAAGTTAGGAATCCATAGTTAAGGCATAATTGTTGTAATTGTTTGAATGTTTTGAATGTTTGAATGAATTGTTTGAATTGTTTGAATCTCTTTTCTACTTTGATGGCCTTCTTATCTTAGAAAAAGAATACATCATAAACTTTCCTTTATTCCAATGACCGCAGTCAACTAATCAAGGCAGGCTCTCTACTGCTGTTGAACACACACAGAATTAAGGCAGACACTAAAAAAGAAAAAAAAAGAAAAAATAGAGATTTCTAACCAAACTGTCAGAAAACTAATCACTGCAGTGAAAAGACAAGTTAGTATAATATGTCTCAATATTTCTGAGCAATTAATCTCCAAAGCTGAATTCCTGAATTCAGTATCAACTCCATCTGGGCTCAAATAAGTGAATCATGAATGAATAGCCATAGGAATATCCTTAAGTTCTCACATAAACTAAAAGAAATCAAGTACAACGGAATTCAAGGATATTGGGTAAACAGGTATCAGTCAGAGTATCAGCAGGAGACAAATGACATAATTAAAGGATTTAATTAAAAAGATTTGGGATGAAGGAACTATTTTCAGTTATGTGAGGAGAGCCAAACAACCAAAAAGAGACAATAAAGCACAACAGAACTATTAATAGTTACAGTGGCAAGTCTTCGCAACCTCTAAGCCTAAAGAGAAGATAAATTTGAGTATTGCCAAATGATGATTGTAGGCTCCAGGTTGTAGAAATTAAGCATCTGTACAGAGCCTCTGCACCCTGGGAGTTAACATGCCTTTCTTCTCTCTGCCTGACTGTAAGCAGTGCTACTTACCTTTTTGATAGTACCTATTATGGGTTGAATTGTGTCTCCAAAATTCATATATTGAAGACCTAAACCCCTGTACTTCAGAATGTGACAATATTTGCAGTTTTTAACATTTAGCCTGAGAGGATTTTCAAGATGGCTGACCAGAGACATCAGCTGTCAGTTACCAGATCATCTCAGAAATAAGGAAAAGCTTTAGATGGGGGGGAGGGGAATATATATATATATATATCTCAGGTGTAATTCTGAAGGAAAAGTCCCAGAACCTACCAGAGATTTCAGAGGAAGAAGTTGCAGAACAGAACAAGAAGGAGCAAGATACCAGCTGAGATCAACCCCCAATAGAGTCTTAGAGTCCAGTGAGAAGGGTAGGTGGAACAGTTTGTTTCTCCCTCCCTCACTCATGTCTTTGGCAGTCAGCAGGCTCCTGAGATGCTAGAGAGCCTTTCTACCCTCATGAACCCAAAGGCTACTACCACCAGTAAACTGGAAGCTCCTTGAGGACAAAGCACCAGACTACCAGCCCCGTTGGTCACTTTTTGAGACAGCAGGTGCCATATTGCTTCTCCACCCACTGTGCACCTTTGTCCTTCCCAGGGAGCTTCATCCCATAAGTTTTCATCTTGCTCATTCCCACACAAACATTTCTCAACTCTAGCCCAGACTATGAGAGCCACAGGGGGCCAGTGGGTCCTAGGAGATCTGTATGACCCCAGAGCTTGGACATTCTGTGTAAGCTGCCTTCTGGAAAGAGGGACAGAAATGACCAGAGTGCCAACTGTTATCCATTCTGACTCTTTTCCTCCCTGCCCCTCCCCCAACTGCTATAGCCCAGAGAGGTGATTGAGCTGGAGCTCAGGAGTGGCTATTTCCCCTCTGTTGGTGTGCCAACCACACCGAAGCTCCCCACAGAGAGTGGGGCTCCTACCTTTCCTCTTAAAGACCTGCAGTGGACTAAGAGGCACTCAGCCTATGGACTCCCTGCTCACCAACCTTCTCAGGTGCTGCTTGCCCAGCTGATCTATCAGAGCAAGGCACACTCCAAAGCAGAGCGGTATCACACCTGCTTGAGCACCACGTAGGCAACTCAGGACCAGCATACTTCTCCCTGGCACAGTCAGGGACTGATCTTCAGGGACCCGGAGACTGGTCCACCAGCCAGATCCTGCTCCCCCAGGACTGAATCATGTTTCTTGGGTGCACAGAAGGAAGATCGGTGAATTAATCTTCGGAGATGAGGGAGCCCATATGAGCAAAACTGAAGAGAGAGTGCAGAGTGGGGTCTCAGATACAGCACACTCTTGGAGCACCCCTCCCCCAACAAGAAAGCTGTGCTCTCAGCCTGCGGTAGGTTCTTGGATAGGGAAGCTCCCAGCCCACAACACAATTGCTGGGGAACTCAGCTAATTTGAGCATCTGCCTGCTGGCAGATGCCAAAACAAAACCACAGGGCAGAGGAGAGGGAAGAAGAGCTAAACTTACTCCTGAAAGGCAGATTCTGAATCTCAGATGGCTCTGCCTCCACAAGCAGACTTTATAGCTTGTCGTGGGCACATCAGCCCCTTCCTGGTGGCTCTCTCCAGTGGCCTGGGAGCAGACCATTAATTCCTGCCAAGACAGCTACCTTGCTGCTTTGGAAGGCCCTGAAGTCAGGCTCAATTGACCTAGCCCTATCCAGCCTCACTTCCCCACCCTCCTCTTCTATGGTGGAGAATAAGGACTCACCTGGAAGTTTCAGGGCCCTGCCCACAGCCTGGCACATTCAAGTACTTCTCCTGAGGGACTACAGCTGGTCACAGGTCCCAAAACAACACTGCGGCTGATTCCTTTTAGCAAGTGCCACCTACTGAGAAGGAGGTCAATTTTTATAATCTTTTACAGCATTTACTGACTCAATCATATAGGGTGTGGTTGGATCTTACCCCAAAGCACTACCTACTATCTCAGAGATTAAACTGGGCATCCCAATATTATCCATGCCATTAAGACGACCACAGGGCTGGAGAAAAAGAAAGGAGTTCAAAGAAATCCCTTCTCCCTCATCAACAAGAGTTAACAAATCTGCCCCCACACATAGCTCACTAGCACTACAGCCTACAAAAAACTAGCAACTAAGAAAACCACTATACTAAGTATGTCTATAACCAAGGCATCCATCCAGAGGATAGACCCCCATCAAAGCAGCTACAAGCAAAGCCAAATGTTCTTACTGAACATATGCTATAGACACACCCTTCTGCATGAGGTAGGGGGGAAGCCCCATCTAAACTAAGTAAACTAAGTAAATTTAAGTAAAACTAAACTAAGTAAACTAAATTTAAGTAAACTAAACTAAGTAAATTTAAGTAAATCCAAAAACAAGAAGTGATAGGTGCTCCTGATGAGAAGAAATCAGTGCAAGTAATCAGAAAGCATGAAAATTCAGAACAAAAAGACACCCACAAAGGGGCACACCAGCTATCTAGCAATGGATCCCAGCTAAAATGAAAATACTGAAATGAGAGAAAAAGAATTCAAAATATGGATTTCAAGGAAGCTCAATGAAATCCAAGAGTAAATGGAAAACCAACTCAAAGAAACCAGAGAAACAACTCAGAAAATGAATGGGAAGGTTTTATTTTCATTATTATTTTTTTGAGACAGAGTCTGGCTTTCATTGCTTGGGCTAGAATGCCATGGTGTCAGCCTAACTCACAGCAGCCTCAAACTCCTGGGCTCAAGCAATCCTTCTGTCTCAGCCTCCCTAGCTGGGACTACAGACTTGTGCCACCATGTCCAGATAAATTCTTTATATTTTTTTAATAGAGATGGGGTCTCACTCTTGTTCAGGCTGGTCTCAAACTCCTGACCTTGAGCAATCTGCCTCAGCCTCCCAGAGTGCTAGTATTACGGGTGTGAGCCCCTGAACCTGTCCGAGAAGTTTTTACTAAAAAATAGGAATATTAAAAAAAAAAACAATTTTTGGAAATGAAAAATTCATTTAAGGAAATGCAAAACACTGTGAATATTCTCAAAAGCTTTGCGAATAGACTATGCCAAGCAGAAGAAAGAATTTCAGAGCTTGAAGACAATTCTTTTTAATTAACCCAGTCAGTCAAAAATAACATACAAAGAATTTTTTAAAAATGAACAAAGCCTACAAGAAATATGGGATTATGCAAAATGGCCAAACACAAGAATCATAGGAATACCTGAGAGTGAGGAACAAAAATGCACAAGGGCCGGAAAACCTACTTGAGGGAATAATTGAGGAAAACTTCCCTGCTCTTGCTAGAGATTTAGACACCCAGGTACAAGAAAATCCATGAACACCTGGAAGATTCATTGCAAAGAGGCAATCATCAAGACACACTGCCGTAAGACTAGCCAAAGTTACCATGAATGAGAAATTCCTGCAAGCCAAGAGGCAAAATCATTAAGTAACTTATAAAGGAAAACTCATCAGGCTAACTGCAGACTTTTCAGTGGAATCCTTACAAGCCCAAATGCATTGGTGCCCCATCTTTTATGTTCTTAAACAGAACAACTGCCAGCCTAGAATTTATATACTGCAAAACTAAGTTTCATATATGAAGGATAAACAAAGACTTTTCCAAACAAACAAACATGGAGGGAATTTGTCAAAACCAGATCTCCACTGCAGGAAATACTCAGAACTACATTATAAATGGATCAGCACAATAGACATCCACCAGTGTAAAACTACTCAAAAGCTAAAGCTCAGAGCTCATATAAAACAATAGCACAAGAGGTAAATAAATCAGTAAGGTACTACTCACCAGGATGAACAGAATATCATTCCACATTATCAATTCTACCAATCAACATGAATGGTCTGAATGCCCCATTCAAAAGACATAAGCTGGCTCCATGATTGAAAAATATAACCCCAAAATCTGCTGTCTGCAGGAAACATTTTTAACTTACAAAGACTCATACAGACTCAAGGTGAAGGGATGGGAAAAAATATTCCACACAAACGGAAACCAAAAGAAAGCAGGTGTAGCCATTCTCATACCAGATAAAAGTGACTTTAAATCAAAAATAATTAAGAAAGACAGAGACAGTCATTATAAAATGGTAAAGAGAGCAATTCCACAAGAGGAGATAATAATCCTAAATATTTATTCACCTAACACAGGAACACCCAGATTCATAAAGCAAATTCTACTAGATCTAAGCAAAAAGATAAGCAGTAGCATCATAATTTCTAGGACTTTCAACACCTCACTGACAGAACTAGACATATTAATCCAAGGAAAAAATAAATAAAAATCACTGTACTTAAACAGGACTCTTGAACAAATATGTCTAACAGACATTTACAGAACATTCTACCCCAAAACTACTGAATATGCATTCTTCTCATAAGCACGTGGATAGAGCTTGAGCCCATCCTCCAAAGTGAGGTATCAGAAGAATGGAACAATAAGCACCACATGTACTCACCATCAAATTTGTACTAACTGATAAAAACTAAGGTGCTCACATGGTAGTAATATTCACTGGGTGTTGGGTGAAAGGGGGTGGGTAAACTCACAAATAATGGATGCGGTGAGCATTATGTGGAGGAAGGGCACGTCTCAAATCCTGGCTTGGGTAAGGCAAGGTCATAATGTGTAACCAAAATGTTTGTATCCCAATAATATCCTGAAATGAAAAAAAAAAATGCTGGACTTAAACAGGACTCTTGAACAAATAGGCCTAACAGACATTTACACCACATTCTACCCCAAAACTATTGAATATGCATTCTTCTCATCAGCACATGGAGCATTCTCCAAGACCTATCACATCTTAGGCCACAAAATATATCTCAATAAGTTAAAAAAAAATAGAAATAATACCATATATGTTCTTGGACCACAGTGGAATAAAACTAAAAATCAATTCCAAAAAAACGTTCAAATATACATGAAGTAATGAAAATTAAACAACCTGCTGCTGAACAATTATTCAGTCAATAATGAAATTAACATGGAAATTAAAAGGATTCATCAAACTGAATGGCAAAGGATACACAAGCTACCAAAATCTATGTGATTCCAGCAAAAGCAGTCCTATGGGAAAAAGTCATAGCCTTAAAATACCTACAACAAAAAGACAGAAAGATCACAAATGAGCACCTAATGAAACATCTCAAGAAAGAAGAAAAGGAAAAGCAAATCAGACCCAAAGCCAGCAGAAGAAAAGAAATAACTAAGGTCAGAGCAGAACTAAATGAAATTGAAACAAACAAACAAACAAACAAAAACAATATAAAGGATCAATGAAACAAAAAGTTGGTTCTTTCAAAAGATAAACAAAATTGACAAAAATCTTGCTAGATTAACCAGGAATAGAAGAGAAAGAACCCAAATAGCTCAATCAGAAATAAAAAAGGAGATATTATAGCTGATATTACAAAAATATAAAATATCATTTGAAAATGTAGTAAAATCTCTAAACACATAAACTAGAAAATGTACTGGAAATGGACAAATTCCAGGAAACACAAAAGATCCTAAGAGTCAGGAAGAAATAGAACTGAACAACCAATAATAAGCAGCAAGATTAAATCAGTAATAAAATATCTTCCAGTAATAAAATGTCTTCCAAACCAGACAGAGTCACAGGAAAATTTTATCAGACCTGTAGAAAAGAACCAGTACCCATACTATAGAAATTATTCCATAACGTCAACAAGTGGGCACTCATCCCCAACTCATTTTATAGAGCCAGTGTCACCTTGATACCAAAGCCAGGAAAGAATACATCAAAAAAATAAAACTACAAACCAATATCCCTTATGAATACAGATGCAAAAATCCTCAATAAAATACTAGCAAACCAAATTCAATAGCACATAAAAAAAATAATAATAATAATAACCCACCAAGATCAAGAGGGCTATATCCCAGGGATGCAAGGATTGTTCAAAATAGTTAAATCAATAAATGTGATTCAGCACATAAACAGAAGCAACAATAAAGACTGTATGATTATCCCGATAGATGCAGAAAGAGCACTTGACAAAATCTAGCACCATTTCAAGATAAAAATCCTCAGGCTGGGCGCAGTGGCTCATGCCTGTAATCCTAGCACTCTGGGAGGCTGAGGCGGGTGGATTGCTCAAGGTCAGGAGTTCAAAACCAGCCTGAGCGAGACCACGTCTCTACCAAAAATAGAAAGAAATTAATTGACCAACTAAAAATATATATACAAAAAATTAGCCGGGCATGGTGGCACATGCCTGTAGTCCCAGCTACTTGGGAGGCTGAGGCAGGAGAATCACTTGAGCCCAGGAATTGAGGCTGCTGTGAGCCAGGCTGACACCATAGCACTCACTCTAGCCTGGGCAACAAAGTGAGACTCTGTCTCAAAAAAAAAAAAAATCCTCAACAAACTAGACATAGAAAGAAAATATCTCAAAATTACAAAAGCCATATATGACAAACTCACAGCTGACATCATACTGAATGGGGAAAAATTGAAAACATTTCCCCTAAGAACTGGAACAAGACAAAGTTGGCCACTGTCACCACTTCTATTCAACGTAGTACTGAAAGTCCTAACCAGAGCAATTGGTCAAGAGAAAGTAATAAAGAGCATCTAAACCAGGAAAGAGGAGGTCAAACTGTTGCTTTTTGCTAATGATATGACCTTATATCTAGAAAACCCCAAAGACTCCCCCAAGAGACTCTCAGAATTGATAAACAAATTCAGCAAGTGTCAGGTTACAAAATCAATGTACACAAATCAGTAGCATTTCTATACAACAGTAACAGTCAAGCTGAGAGTCAAATGAAAGACTCAATACCATTCATGGTAACTACAAAGAAAATAAAATGTTAAATACCTGGGAATATACTTAACCAAGGAGATGAAAGAGCTCTACAATGAGAACTATGGAATACTGAGGAAAGAAATCACAAATTATACAAACAAATGGAAAAATATGTTATGCTTATGGATCGGTAGAATCAACATTGTTAAAATGCCCATACTACCCAAAGTGATTTACAGATTCAATGCAATTCCCATCAAAATATCAACATCATATTTCACACACCTAGAAAAAATAATCCTATCCTTTGTTTGGAAGCAGAAAAGGGACCAAATAGCCAAAGCAACCTTAAGCAAAAACTACAACTCTGGAGGCATCGCATTTCCACATTTCAAACTCTACTGCAAGGCTACACTAACCTACATAGCCATGGTACTGCCACAACAATAGAGACATAGACCAATGGAATAGAACAGAAAACCCAGATATAAAACCATCCACATATAGCTAACTGATCTTTGGCAAAGCAGACAACAATATACACTGGAGAAAAGAAGCCCTATTCAATAAATGATGCTGGAAAATTGGATAGCCATATGCAGAAGAATGAAAGAGTATCCATATCTCTTACCACTTACAAAAAATTAATTCAAGATGGATAAAAGACTTAAATGTAAGAGATGAAACCATAGGATTCTAGAAGAAAAGGTAGGGAAAACTCTTCTAGATATTAGCCTAGAATTTATGACTAAGACCTCAATGACAATTACAGCAACAACAAAAATAAATAAAAGAGAATTGATTAAATTAAAAAGCTTCTGTGCAGCAGAGCAAACAAACAAATATTCTGCCCCTACAGAATGGGGTAAAATATTTACAAACTATATATCTGATAAATGGTTGATACCCAGAAACTACACAGAACTCAAACAAATCAGTAAGAATAAAATAACAACCCTATTAAAAAGTGGGAAAAAGACACGAACAGAAGTTTTTCAAGAAAAATAGCCAAATGGCCAACAAGCATATGAAAAAATGCTCAGAAAATGATAATCATCAGGGAAATGCAATTAAAACCACAATGAGATATCACCTTACCTCTGTTTGAATGGCTTCTATTTTAAAATCCAAAAACAATAGATGTTGGTGTGGATGCAGAGAGAAAGGAACTCTTATGCACTGTTGGGGAGGTCTGCAAATTACTGCAAGTAGTCCTACTCTCAATTCAGCAATTCCATTACTGGGTATCTACCCAAAGGTAAAGAAGTCTTTTTTATCAAAAAGACACCTCCTGCACCTAAATGTTTATTTCAGCACAATTCACAACTGCAATGATGTGGAATCAACCCAAGTGCCATCAATTCATGAGTGGACTAATAAAATGTGGTATATGTACGCTATGGAATACTACTCAGCTATAAAAAAATGAATTAATACCTTTTGCAATAATTTGGGTGGAACTGGAGACCATTCTCCTAAGTGAAGTATCTAAAGAATGGGAAAACAAACACCACATGTACTTGCTATTAAATTGGAACTAACTGATGAGCACAGGTGTGCAGAGAGGGAAGTAAAACACAGTGGAAGTAAAGCAATGAGGAAGGGGGAGGGGCAAAAACCTACCTAATGGGTATAATGAATACTATTTGAGTGATGGAAACACTTGTAGCCTTGACTCAAGCCATGTAACAAATATATTTGTACCCCCTTAATATTTTGAAATAAATAGTAACAATAAAGTAATCATGTTAAAGTGAAGACATTAGTTTGGGTCCTAATCCAATAAAACTGGTACGATACATCTCTGTTGTGGTCCTTATGGCAGCCCTAACCAGCTAAAACAATAGATATTACCTGAGCTCTCATAAGTCTATGTGCTGGATTCATTTTCCCCAAAAGGTGTCTTCAAAGCCAGAATGGTCCAGGTCGAAGTATGAAGCACATGGAAGGATACTGCCACAAGTGGTAAGGAAGGAACAGATGGTATAAATGGAGAACACTGGCTGCAGTCCTGGCTGGAAAACACAGAATAATCTTCTATTGTTTAAGTAACTCTGTCACCCTTCCTGAGAATTCCTCATTTATAAAAGATAGTAGTAACATTTATTTACTGTTATTCACTATGAGAATTAAGCAAGATTATATTAATAAATGCATAAATCTCAACTGTCATTTTTCTCATTCCTTTTAAGGGTCCAATTATTCTAGTATTTTTAGGAACAAAACGTAGGTTGTTATTTCAGTTCCACTCTTGAGTTGTGCATCCACAATTTTCTTCTCAGCATGCTGTGCTCATAGGCGATTCTCCTAGAGTGACAGTGGCTCAGTGCTGACTTCTCTGCACCCAGGACTATTAGACGTGGTAGATTATATACAGTGCTGTTTCTTTTAATAAGGAGAAAGATATTGGAAAGGTTGGATTCTTGCTACTGCTCCATCCCTTTGTTCTCCACTCTACCATACACAGATGCATCCAAGTAACCAAAGGAAATTATAAATTATAAATGTAAAAATTTTAAAACTTTGTGCTAACACTTAATTTCTTACAATTAAAGAAAAAAGTATCAACAAGTTACATTCTTTACAAGAGCCATCATTGATGACCTCATTTTCTCATTTGCTTCTATTTAAGTCTCTTAAAAACATTTTTTCTCATTTTTCTAATCTCTGTTAAGCAAATCTCTAACTCGTCCCCTACTGACAGTAGCTAGCTTCACCCCATTCCATCTACCTTTCCTTAAGGTCTAGGTGTTAGATTAATGCCCTGGTAATAGAGGTTGTTATAAGAATCTTTGGCAGAGTTTGGCTGTCCAATTCCACCAAGAAATTTAAATTTGTACTGTTTGAAATTTCCCCATCAGAATGAGTTGCAGATAAGTGCCTTGATTCTTCCATTGGGTTAACTGTTGACTATCTGCCCACCATCCTCCTCTCTCTATTGTGAATGTATTTCTGTTGAGATTTTACTTTTATCCTCCATTTCCTTCCTAAGAACCACTATCTCAGTTTTCTTTCTTTTCTCTTATGTCTCTTCTTTGGGGTTTTCTATCTCTTCTTCTCAGACAGAACTTATATTATTTCTTGGTTTTCAAGGATAAATGTTTATTAGCTTTCATTTTACTTGTGTCATAATTTTCCTTGAGTTTAGTCTTCATTTTTCTTTGGTTTATCATGTTTTTATCCCCCTGTATTTTTCTCTCCATCTCCCTCCAACCCACAAGAACCTTTACAAAGGTTCCAACCTGGTCCCTTTCTGATTATACCTCAAGTTTAAAACAGAGATTTTTTTAGAGATAGCTGTTTGGCAGGAGGCTATGTGGAGACATCTTCACTGCCCTCTCATCTGAAAAACAATGTTCTAGGATTGAATTTAAACATATATATTTTTCTAGATTATACCTAGCATGGTATAGATCTTATAATTTTTTCTTATTAAAATGCTGTTCCATCACATTTCTTATTTTCCTACTTCTCTAACATTGTGTTCATTTCTTAACACAGATTCTAGAATCTCAGCTAAAATTAATATCCTTAAAAACTATATCATCATCATATTTAAACAATACAAAGTTAAAGAATACATGAAATGCATACACACACATACATATACAATATAACAAAAATAGGATCTAAATAATTTTTATTTATAAAAAAGTAAATTATAATTATGATTAAATAACTAGCATTAAATATAAAAATTTTTAAATTCTAAATCAATAAAGAATTTTCACATATTAGAACACAAGGTTATTAATGAAGCTGTTAGATTTAGTGAGGCAACCTCTCCCTAATATTGACCTAATCAGTTAAGAAATATTTAGTCTTCCTTTCTGACAAATTTCATTGCCCGACAGAATTCTGTCAATAGTCATAACTTTCTTGCAACATAAACAGCAGTATATTTAATCTGATTTGATCAGAAATAATTTTTTTTAAAAAAGCAATCAACATATTTAGCATAAATTTCCCTTGTAAATTTTATATTTTCTTATAGTCCTATACTACCACTTTGCTCCTAGGCTTATGTAATACTGTCTCTACTCACTGTTCTAACATTTGCACCAAAACTACTTAATAGATTAATGTTCATTTGTTTCCCTATAATAATAACCCATTATAAAATCTCTAATGCCACTTTCCATTCTACCAACAAATTTAAAAATATATCAAGAACAAGCTAAGAGAAATGACGTTTCCTTCGTTTTTGTTTTTGTTTTTTGGCATTTGATCACTTCCCACTTCTCCCAACTGCACCTCTCACAACTTTATGAATCACAGAAAAGATTTCTGCATGCTCTCTTGAAAAAAAATTCTGGGAGAAGAGGAAATTTTTTTGCGATGTTTTTGTCCAAGTGCCAAATAACTGGAAGAGCTATTCTCATCTCCAAATACCCAGAGTAGATCATGCTTTGTGGTGGCTAGCAGTCTTTCTCCACAGAAAAAGCCATCTGGCTACAGTCATACCTGTGACTCACACAGTACGTAGTAGCAACCACAAATTCCTGATTCTATAACACATTTTAACCCATTCTGTATATAACAGGTGTTCCACATTTACTGATCACTTCTTATTTCTCCTATTTCATTTCAAAAGGAAAGGAAAACATCCAGTTAAACATGGCTATTTGATCACACATATTTAACTTCTCTGTCTTCCAAAACTCTAGTAAAGCAAATGTAGAAAAGTAAAAAGATATATTTACCCACAAAGACAAGGAAAATTGAAGAGAAAGTAACAGTAGATGAATATTTTTAATCATTTAATAAATAAGAGAGCAGATTCTAGATGTTAACTATATTAGTTTTAAAAAAGAAAGGGATAGAAGGAAGGAAGGAGGGAGAAAAGGAAGGAAGGAAGGAAGGAAGGAAGGAAGGAAGGAAGGAAGGAAGGAAGGAAGGAAGGAAGGAAGGAAGGAAGGAAGGAAGGAAGGAAGGAATTTGCAATCTAAGTACCTACAGAGGTATAAACCTAAAAAGAAGAAAATCCAAGAGGCTTAGCTCTTGAAGTCTGTAAGTACTTCAGTAGGTAGGGGTAGGTTACACAAATGACAGTAAGTGGCTTGTGTTATATAAGTATGTATATAGCTCATTTGTCCCCCTTGATACCATCTCTCTATATTCAGGTACTGCTTGATCCCTCCCCCAGAAAATATAAGTGGTTTACATTTTGGAGAAATTTAACAAGAATGTTAGCCACAATGGAGGCAAGTTTAACATGTAAGACTCAAAACAGGGACATGTAAAAGTTTGACCTATAAGACCCTCAGCCTCCTTATTCCACATTTTTTGCAGAATACTGCAATTAGCTGATACAACTCTTCCCCTTTCTCAACCAAACATGAAATTGGATGATTTTTCTCTGAAGAAAGGAATAGTTCCATAGAAAATACTCCCACATGCTGACATTTGGAGATCCTACTGAAAGGATTGACTTACTCCCTGATTTTTCTAGAATATACCACTAATCAAAAGCACTGTTCACCCACACAGTTTCACAGTTTCCAATTAACACTTTAGTGCTTTCCAATAAATGTTAATGAACATCCAAATAGCACTAAATATTTGTTAAAACATCTGTATGAAATATGGAGATCAAAACAAAACAAACAATAAAATATTATTCAGAAAAAACCCAAAACATGCAGAAGAGAAAAAAACCTTTGAAAAAAAACTAAATTAAACTTCTCAGAGATAAGATATTTCATCTATAAAACAAGAAAATGATTAATGAAAAAAGACTAATTTTAGAATAAGGAAGAATTCCTAAAAATTAAAAATATGATAAAGATAAAAATGTCTATCAAAAATTTACAAGGCAAGAGTGAAAAATATCTCCTAGAAATTAGAAAAAAAGGCAAATGAGCAGTAGAGAAAGAAAGAAAGAGAAAAAAGAAAGAAGAAGAAAAATAACAAGAATAAAAATGCTAGAGGTCCAATATAATGGGAAAAAATATTGAATAATAAAAGAACATTTCTCAGAACTGAAGAATCTAAGACTATAATTTGAGAAAGCCCATTGAATGACAAAAAAAAATAATGAAAATAATTACACTAAGACATCATCATAAAATATAAAAACAGGGAAAATAATCTTTATGCTTTTTGAGAAAACAAGGAAGAGAGAAACAAGAATCAAATGACATCAGTCTTCTCCATCATTTATACCTGATGCCAGAGACAGTTGAACAAAATTCAAAAGTTCAACCTAGGATTGCATATCTCACCAAACAATCATGTAAAGATAATAGTAAAAGGAAGAAATTCTAGAAATGTATGATTTCAGAAAATTAACTCCTTACATACTCTTTAATGTACTCAATTATTAATTCATTCATTTAAAATACTTAATGAGCAATATGTGGTTTTTGCTAGTACCGTGCTGCTTTGATTACTATAGCTTGGTAATATATTTTGAAATCAGTTAGTGTGATGCCTCCAGCTTTGTTCTTTTTGCTCAAGATTGCATTGGTTACTGGGAACTGTGGTGGTTCCATACAAATTTTAGGACTGATATTTTTCTATTTCTGTGAAAAGTGACATTTAAATTTTGATAAATTTGCATCGCATCAATGGATGACTTTGGGTTGTATGGATCTTTTAACTAAATTTTTCCAATCCATAAACATGAGATATTTTTCCATTTATTTGTGTCATTTTCAATTTCTTTCATAGTTTTCAGTATACAGATCTTTCACCTCCTTAATTAAATTTACTCCTAAGTGTTTTTTATGCTCTTACAACTTAGATCTTTTTTTGATTTCTGTTTTCAATAGTTTGTTGTTAATGTATAGAAATCCTACTAATATTTATATGTTGATTTTGTACTCTGCAACTATATGGAATTCATTTATCAGTTCTAATAGTTTTTTGGTGGAGTCTTTAGGGTTTTCTATATACAGACAAATTAACCAATGGAATAGGCAGTGGCCCAGAAATAAATGCACACATTTATGATCAATTGATTTTCCATGAAGGTGCCACAAATACACAATAGTGAAAGAATAATCTTTTTAAAAACTAGTATTGGGAAAACTGGAACTTAATATGCATAAAAATGAAATTGATCCTCATATGACTCACACAATATACAAAAGTCAACTTGAAATATATTAAAGATTTAAACATAAGACTTAAAATTGTAAGACTACAAGGAGAAAACATAGGGAAAATTTCACTATGAGGTTAATCTGGGCAATGATTTATTTGATATGACCCCCAAAACACAGGTAACAAAAGCAAAAATAGACAAATGGAATTGCATTTTTAAAAGCCTCTACACAGCAAAGAAAATAGTCAACAGAGTGAACAGACAACCCAGACAATGGAAGAAAATATTTGCAATTCATATTATGATAAGGGGCAAATATCTAAAATATATAAGCAATTCAAACAACTTGATAACAACAAAACAAATAACCTGATGAAAACATGGGCAAAGGATCTGAACAGAGATTTCTCAAAAGTAGAGATGTGAATGGCCAACAGATAGATAAAAAATGCTCAATGTCTCTAATCATCAGGAAAATACAAATTAAAACAATGAGATATCATCTCACACCTATTAGAACAGCTGTTATCAAAAAGTCAAAAGATAACAAGTGTTGGTAAGGATGTGGAGAAAAGGGAACCTCTTGCACACCGTTGGTGAAAATGTAAATTAGTATAGCCATAATGGAAACAGAATGGAAGTTTCCCAAAAAACTAAAAATAGAATTACCACAGCAATCCCACTTATGGGTGTATATCCAAAGGAATTGAAATCCATATGTAGAAAAGATGTCTGCACTCCCATATTCATTGTAGCATTATTCACAATAGTCAAGATACAAAAGCAACCTAAATGTCTATCAGCAGATGAATTGATAAAAAAAAAAATGTAGTGTACATGTACAGTAAAATACTATATAGCCTCAAAAAGAAGGAAATTCTGTCATTTGGAACATGGGTAAACATGGAGGACATTATGTCAAGTGAAATAAGCCAGGCACAGAAAGACAAATTCTGCATTATCTCACTTACGTGTGAAACCTTAAACAGCCAAACTTGTAGAAGCATGGTGGATGGTGGTTACCAGAGGCTGGGAATAGGGGGACTGAGAAAGGAGAGATATTGGGCAAAGGATATAAAATTTCAGTTAGAGAGGAGAAATTAGTTTCAGTGGTCTACTGCATAGTATGGTGACCATAATTAATAATAATTTATATTATATTTCATAATTGCTAAAAGGGTAAATTTTTAATTTTCTCACTACAAAAAAATAGTAGGTAAGAGGATGAACTTGCTAATTAGTTGCTTTAATATTCCACAGTGTATACATATATCAAAAATTCACATTTTACCCCATATATATACAATTATTTTTGTCAATTAAAACTAAAAGAAAAATAAAATAAAATCTTCAGTAAGTATCTACTATGTGCTAAGTATGTTTAGAGATATAACACATGAAAAATGTTTCTTATTTCATAATGCTTAAGAGTGCTGGCAGTTATGCTACGACAAATGAGGGAGTAAACAAGAGACAAGATATAAGATCCAAAACCATGATTCTAACACACAGAAACATTGAAGGGAAGTGTCAGGAGTCTAGCTGTAACCAGGCCCAGAAATTAGTCCAGATCAGAGCAGGAGGCTGGAGGGTGGTAGGAGAGATGTCATTAGAAACAGAATTGAGCTGAGTGCATCTGAAATGTTTGAGCATCTGAAAGAACTATTGTTAGAAATTTGACAGATCTCAGAACATTTGGGAGAAAATTACCCATTAGAACTTTAAAGAAAAGCTAAGCAAATCAAAAAGGCAACTATTAAAACTTTCAGACAAAAAAAATAAATCAAAAAGCAGTTGTGTACATTGTTGACTCCATACTAATTTACATCCTAAAATAAATAAAATGCAAACACCAGTAATTGGTTAACTTCTTATGCAACAAGAAGGTCATTAGTGACTTTGACAAAGAAAATGTTAGGGGACCAGCTGCAGAGAGGAGTTTCACTGGAGTAGGTTTAGAAGCAAATAGAAGAGGTACTGGAGAAGGCAAATGTAGGCAATGATTTCCACGAGTTTCAGCAAACATTTGTCTTAGCTAATGTCAAGATGTTAGTTGTTATGCAAATTAATGCTTCAAAAAATGCTGAATATATAAATTTATTAGGAAAACATATGTAAATTTATCCTTATATGTTCTTCAAAAGTGGATCCAGTTACGAACTCTCACTATACACCCCTTCCCCATCACTACATTTTGAGTATCTCAATTATAAGAATTAAGGTGGAGGATATATAACAATTAAATGGAAAGATTTTAATCTACGGTTATCTATTAATAGAAATTATTTATGAAGTCAGCTTTCCTTGTCCAGGCAAAACATTCTGGCCAAATTTCTTCATTCCACTGAGTCTAAATACTCAGTAACATCTATGACAGAAAATGAGGTGCTCCACTTGTCGCTTTTCTGCTAAGCAAATCAAAATGGCAAAATACAGATGACAGGCTGTATTCTCACTTAAAAGTGACACTGAGTGCACATAATAACGCACAATCTTGGGGATGGCTTCATTATTCAGATTCATCATTGCATCAGCATTTTTAAAAGCTGTTTTTATTTAAATATCCATGGAAGTTAGTCCTTGTTTTGAGCTAGTCTCTATTCCAGAGGTTTCTAATGAACACCTAGCAATCATCAGTCATTCTTGTTACTCCCTGGACTAATCAGAAAGTAACCACACACCTTGATATATCAAGAACCGTTTAACCAATATATCAGTGGCATGAGGAATGTCATTCTGCTGAGATAAACCCAGGGGCTAGCATAAGATATTCCCATAGTTCTCCATGTCCTCAGGATCTCTTATCTCCCTACTTCCGCCAAGAAAACACCCTTATCTGATGTTCTGGTCTGTCTCCTTCTTGGACCTTTTGGGTAATGTTGCCCTAAAATTCATATAGCTGGATAACAGTCTTATTTTCACAAACTCTATTACTTAAGTCCTGTGTACTGAAGTTGTTGAAATGGGCCCATATTTTCCCAATCTTCACACCATATCTGATCTATTTCTAAACCTTCTACTTGTCCCTACAGCCTATTTCCCCAGTTAGATAGTCCAGAGCCTGGGTTCTAGTTCCTGAATTAGAGCTGGATGGAATCTCCAGGATCTCTTAGTGGCCTTAGTCTTGGCAATTCTATCCTTCAACCTTACCATCTAGGGGCCGCAGAACTGGCTGTGCTTTCCATACTTTCTATTCTAGCTTCATGCAATCTTTCCTCTTCACTAAATGAAGTCTAATGTTGCTGCTAGCATACTGCACTGCTAAATGATATATTCTAATCCTGCCAGAAGGAAATGAGGAAGGTTTTTTAAAATTAATTTATACTGTGTTTCTTTTTTGCAATCATTCCGGAGTTGGGATTTGATCAACAGTTGCAACTTTCAAAACAAATAAAACGGCACCTCTAAATTCATTAGATCTGGTGATCCTTGGTATTTACTAAAAAATTGTCAGGACTTTGGCTGTGTTTTTTTTTTTTTTTCCAGTCTTTCAAGAGTAGTGATTAATAGAGAACATTTTAGTTTCATCACTTTCTACTTATGTATGAAGTCACCCGATTCCCTCATCTGTAAAATAAGACCCAAACTATTAATACCACGTGCCTAGATAGTTGCTAGGAATAAATGGAGAAATATCAGGGAAGAGCCCTAATCTCATAAAGGTTGGCAAAGTGTAGCAAGGCTCCAAAGGGGAAGACTAAGCCAGCAAATTGACATGCCATGGCTCTATACATTGCAAAAGTAGACAATACGACCCCATGGAGATCCAGGTGTGATATGCACCTGTAGTCCCAGCTACTCAGGAGGCTGAGGCAGATGATCATTGGAGCCCAGGAGTTTGAAGCTGGAGTGAGCTATGATCACACCACTGCACTCCATCCTGAGCAACAGAGTGAGACCCCATCTCTAAAACAAATTACAAATAAAAATAAAAAGACACAATGGATCAGAGGGATCAGAGGACAGGTTATATTAATATGTTTATATTCAGATTAGAGGCTATCTAGTAGACTGAATAGGGGCTTGAGATGCAGTCAGAGAGTTTGGATTCAAGTCTCAGATCTGCCATTTGCCTGCAGAGTAATCTTAGGCAATTACCTCTCTGATCTCTCTGAACTTCCATTTCTGCCTCTGAAAAATAATTTAAAAAAAATACCAGTCCTAAAAAATTAGCTCACAAAGATTTTGAGAAACAGATGGATGATGCATGTACAGTGTTTTAACCGTAAAAGATTAATAAACAGCCTGATTATAAATTACTGAATAAATTAAAGTTTTGCTTAACATTTGCATTTTAACTTCCTAATTATACATACATAAAGGTTTAAATCCAATGAGATGTGATATATTCAAGTAAATGGTTTTAGTGAATGGTTCAAATATATCAGTGTATTGACAACACTCGAGTATTTTCAATGTTCAAGTATTTTCATTTGTAATTCAGCTGACTGCCACTAGGAGATGGTAGTGCTGTTTTCTATAATTAGAATGTAAGGTTTAGATCTGATATCTCAGGATAGCAATTTAAATTATAATGAATAAGTTACTTGATAGTTATTAAAATAATAATAAATCTGATGCTCAAATATTCACATTTATATGATAACATAAAGGATAGAGCATCTAGAGCAGGCTCTTAAAAAAACATAAGACCCAGCATGAAGCAGTTTGGTTTAATTTAAACTAATTTTAGTCATTAGATAAGTCAACACTCCGGGTGGAGGGAAGACTCCATTCTGCCTCCGAGAGGAGTTGCTTTCCCAGTGCCCTGAGCTGCCACTGCCACCAGTGTGGAACTAGAGTGGCTCTCCTTCTCTCCTTTCGTCAAAACAATAATGCTCAGAGTACAGGTCGGGCTCCAGCATAGCTGTTTAAAGAGCACAGCAAGTGTCCTTGCTACTGTTGCTATTGCTGTTGCAAGCTGTGCTCCATGCTATGACAAGGTAAGAACTATACATTACATTCTTTGTGCAGAACTGCAGCACCAGCTCAGCAGGTCCCTGCCAACTACAGTAGCACTTGACTCCACAGAATAACCTTACAAAGTAGAAGTTACTATTATCCCCACTTTACAGATGACTAAACTGATGAACTGAAAGATTGGGAACCTGTGCCCAGTGTCATAAATCAGGACTCAAACCTAGGCTCTTTAGTTCCACAGCCTGTCCCACAGCTGACTGTCTATAATGCAAGCCTTTTAGTTTCATTATTATTGGTTTATTATTAATTTTAAAAATATACTTTTCCTAAAAAAAAAATAAAACATAATATTATAATGAAAATCTTCAGCACCCAGTTCGAGTCCTAAAAGATGTACTATGCGCAGTGTATTCAGGACCCTGAAAATATCGTAGCTCAGAGTCATTCATAAATCTTTAGCCACTTTGTTTTGCAAATTAAAAAAAATTATCCAGGTTGTATTCTAAACTAGGCTCTACAAAAAAAATAAATAAATACATACATACATATAAGACATGATCATTGGCCTCAAGGAATTTCTTGTTTTTCTATCATATATGAAGGAATTTTGTTAAATGGCCTCTTTAGGCTATTTCTAAATTATTAATTTAGTGTATTTGATGAGAAAGAGAGAGACTTTTACTTCCTGACTAGATTTTCAACCTTTCTTTTTCAGTTGGTCATTCATCTTCCAAGTCAAGGCAGAAAAATATTGAGGGAAAAAATATGTTACACATCTCTCTACTTAAGATCTCAAAGTGTGGTCTTCCAACTCACTTCCCAAATCGTATGTGAAGTGACATAAAACATATTTTTGGAGGACACCGTATTTTCTTGTATCTCTAGATAATCATCTCTTCCCTAATGCCTTTCCTAAGTGCTAATATTAGGTTAGGATATATTGAACAAATGTCTTGAATCTTCTAGTCCTCAAATTTTAGCCCATGCCCAAAGCATATAATATTGAAATTTCGAGAAGCTGAACTTTCTCCATTAAATTTTTTGAAATATGTGTACTTGTGTGCAAGTGCTTTAAGTAATCGTATTCAAAATAGTGATTGCTTCATAAGATAAAACTATAATCTGATCTACATTTAACTCTACTTTGTTAAATGTAAGTGATGATGATTCACCCTGACATGTGGAAACCATCACATTAGACTACTCACCGTGAGGACAGAGGCTATGTTTTACTTACCATTGTATTTCTAGTGCCTACCACAGTGCTTAGCATTGAGAAAGCTCAAAATCACCTATATTAATTTACCAAGTTCTCCCAACAACTTAATGCTTATTACTATTTCAATTTGAAAACCGAGGGACAAAAAAAGTAAGAAGTCTGACTGCATTGCTCATTAGCTATTGGCACAGCAGATTTTTAAATCTAGGGTTTTGGTATCACAGCGTGTCTATAATGGTGCTCCACAGAAATGTGTCCTTTTTCCCTTCTTGGTGAGTGTCAGGCTCAAAAACACACACTCTTTCAGCCTCCAGCACCCATCTAGATTCAGATAGATCTAGATAGGTAAATCAATGAATGAATTTGCCAAAACCCCTTCAGGGAAATTTAACCTAGGAAATTCCTTATCAACAACAACAACAACAAAAAATTGATTCTTTCAATAACACACTTTTGAACAGATGACTTATAATATGAGTTCAGTTTATATTTTAAAATAAAGGTTAATCAAGTTACTAATTTTTTTCATTGAAAAAAGCACTACAGTTTATTTGAAATCTTTTAGATCTAGTTTTAGGGGGGGAATAAAATAAGTGTCTCTTCCAAAATCTATAACCAGCCAGATCAGGGCTAGCTATCTCTAACCTGAGTTTTTAATCTATTTCTATCTTTGTTAATCAATAGATACCAGGAGCATGGCTGGAACCTCAATATTCGTCTCATCCCGGAACTGCAATGTTCCTAGTAAGTACCCATTATCTTTCAGTTCTGTTATTGCTGTTCTGGCCCACTTCCACTCACGCCTGACAGATCTTAAATAGCGTCCTCACTAGGCTGCCTCATTACTGAGTTGGAGAGAATTCTTTCAAGTTCTGTGGTCTAGATTGTTAGAAATATATAAACACATGCTGTGGGGGTTTGTGCGTGTGTGTATATAACCTTTAAGGGAAAACATACACCTATAAGTATGTTAGTTGAAGCTCCTAAGTAGTGGCTGTATGAATATTTTATGTTTCCTCCTGGCCACTGCTCTGTAACCGGTTTCTAAAGCGATAAAAAGAGAGAGAGAGAATACTAGAGAGGCCAGTTTCCATAGGAACAAATGTAACAGTGGAAAAACCTGTGGGCTGGAGTACTGCCTCCTGGTAGCTGAACTCACAACGCCACTGTTGTGAGCAACACATTACCCAACCTAACTGCATTTTCTAAAGTCATCTCTAAAAACTTTCCATAGGTAGTATTTACAATTTTTAAAAAATATGCAAATATGGACTATCTGGCCTCTGAACAAAAAAAAATATTTTGAATTAGAAATTAATTATATTTTTATTTGGATTGATACTATTTGAATATGAGAGAAAAGGCTGACATAAAGCATAAATAGGATATAATTAAGGCAATATAGGATAGTTGTTTTTTCTTAATTATTAATTCTGTAGTACATCTAACTATAAAACATACTAGCTACTTGAGAGTCTGAACAATAAAAAAATATCAATAATAAAGCAATAAATAATATAAAACTTTTCTAAATTTACAAGATGAATTGCTGTGAAATAATTCAATTTAGAAAAAAATTTGGTAACTTAAAAATAACATCTCATAAACAACATAAGAAAGCAAGATTAATCTGTATTGTATTTTAAGAGACCAGAGAAAAAATTCCATTTTAGACAAAATCTGTAATTCTTCTGTAAACTCCAAAACTTCTGCTTGTAGCTTTTGAAGAGGACTTTAAGTATTAAAATATTAACAACAGATATGTTCTAGATGCCTCAGTGTTGGACTTTAAGTATTAAAATATTAACAACAGATATGTTCTAGACGCCTCAGTGTTATCTTTGAAATCTTTCTCTTCATGTCCAACTTGCCATAAAACTGCATCCTGTCAATTCTTTCATTTCCCATGACTGCATAGCTATTTCTCCTGGGTGCTCTAGGTCCCATTCCATGGGCTTACCATGCTCCAAAGCAGAATCGCCCTTCCTTTTTTTCCACTTGCTTGCCCAGACTCCTAAACCTAGTGGGCAGGTTTCTCATATGTTCGTCAGAAGGGTGTGATTAAATGATTTTACAATATAGTGTATATGACTGATAGGGAGGTCAATGTATTACACTTCCCAGGGTGATCTGCACTCAAAAGAGAGATTTAAAATTTTTAATAATGAGTTTGCTGATTTGAATCCTTTAGAGTTGAGAGGAATGATTTTTTAATTAAATAAGCAAACAAATACTCAAATGAAGAATGAATCTATGATGGTAGAATTTCAGCAGCCACACAACTGTTGGTTCTAAAAGTCTCTTAATTTGCATAATTTTGGCAACTAGCTCCTTCACACACAACCATCAGCTCTGCAACAAAATTTTGGAAACTTGGAAGCAACCTGATTTGTTTTTCATTGCCTCTCTCACAATGCTGAATTTCTGGTACTGAGTACCTTTAAAAATAGAAACACGGGTAAGGTTTAAAACAAGAGGCTGTTTGAGAATCAGCAAGAGCTACCAGATAACCTTCTCACTTTTCCTTCCCCACCTCTGCAGAAGACTGCTGGATTCTCCTTGAAATGGTAAGACAGAGGCTTGTTTGAAAGAGTAAGAAGTCTGTCCCTGGAAAGCAGTCACCATGGATGGTAACAGAAATCCTTATTAAAATCTCAGAGTTAAGTAAAAAATTATCAGCATTAACTGAATTTTGAAAACCCAACTTCTTGCCCCAGAGTGATGTTAGGTAGGCTAATAATTTCTAGATCAGAGATTAAAACACTCACTAGCACAAGAGAAAAGAACTAAATGTACTGGTACCAGGCCAGCCATTTTAACCAGACTAGGTATCAGTGAATCAAGAAGACATAATAGTCCTATGTATGCATATACCTATTGATAGAACTTTGACATATATAAAGCAAAAGTAACAAATCCATATTCACAGATGGAGATTTTAACACTCTTCCCTTTATTATTGGTAGGTAGAAAAAATACCAGTAAGAACATAGAAGTTTTCAATAACACTACCAAAACTTGATCTAACTAATATTTATACATGACATACAACTACTGAATATACATTCTTTTCAAGGACACCATGAAGTATTCCCCAAGATGGACCATATGCTGAGCCATAAAACTAGTCTCAATAAGTTTAAAAGGACTGGATACATATGTTTCATACCATAGTTATATTTAATAAAAAAATAATATATCTAGAAATTTCCCAAATATTTGGAAATTAATCAGCTTACTGCTAAATAATTTATGGAACCACAGAGAAATTACCAGGGAAATTAGAAAACATCTCTTATTAAGTGATAATAAAAACATAGCCTACTAAAACTAGCAGGATGCAGCTAAAGTAGTGCTAATGCAGTGCCCAGAAGGAAATTTATGGATTTAAATGTCCATATTTAAAATGCAAAGCCAATGGTCTGAAACATGGCACTGTGCTAGACACTAGAAATACAATGGTAGCTAAAACAGAATCTCTGTGTTAGTGGTGAATACAGCCCAGCACAATGGTTGCCATATGTCAATACTAATAATCATCACAAATGGTGTTTATTAAAATGAAGAATTATTAAAATGTAGGCCAGATTATAGTTTCCCCTTAAGAAGCAATCATTGGTTTTGGTATGCTCTTCACAATAAAGAGATGCATGTGGCTAGTAAGCTTATGAAGTCCTCAGTTTCATTACATATTAGGAAAGTGCTAATTAGAAACCACAATGAGAATTCACTACACACCCACCAGAATAGCTACATGAAAAAGATAGAAAATGCCAAGTATTTCAAGGATGTGGAACAGCTGGACCTCTCATGTTATTGGTGGGACTTTTAATTGGTATATAACCACTTTAGAAAACACATTTGCAGTATCTGCTAAAGCTGACTGTATGCATCCCCATGACTCAACAACTCACTTCCTTAGTATGTACCTTATAAAAATACTTACATATTGATCAAAAACTATGTACAAGAATATTCAGAGCAGTACTTTTTGTAAGAGCCAAAATGAAAACTTCTTAAATGTCTGTCAACAACAGATAAATTGTAACCTTCACACAATTAGATACTATACAACAATAAATATGAAAAAACTACAAATACTTATGAAAGCATTTTCTAGATACTTCTAGAAAATATTAGAAAAGTATTTTCTAATTTCCCTGGGTAATTTCTCTTTGGTTCCATAAATTATTAGCAGTAAGCTGATTAATTTCCAAATATTTGGGAATTTTCTAGATATCTTATTTTGTATTAAATACAACTATGGTGTGAAAAAATATTATAAAGGTAATGCAAAAAATATTATAAAGTAAATGGAGTAGCACCCATAAAATACAGAATGCTTCTATTCATGTATATTTCCAAACAGGGAGAATTATTCCATGATGGCAAAAGTTAGAATAATGTTCAACATTGAGAGGGGTAGGTAGGGACTGGTAAGGGGTAGTTTGGAGATGTTGACAATGTTTTAGTTCTTGACTTGTGTGATATTTACATGAGAGCGTTCACTTGGAGGAAATTCACTAAGCTGTACATACAGAATTTGTCCACATTCCATTTGCCTATTATATTTCAATTAAAATTTTGAATAAAAGCAGAAGAAATAGTCTCCCCTTCTTTTTAATTTGATTCATAAAAGCCATCATCAAGGTATTTTCATTATCATGATTTCTGATGCCTAAAATTGCCAACTATTGTTCTTTTTATTATTACATTTAGTTAAAATCACTTGCACCATTTTGTCAGTTCTCATAATATGTACTATTTGTGTGTTCAAACTAGTGGAAGATCTTTAACATTCTCAAAATCAAATAATAAGGTCAATATTTCATTAAGAGAATATTTTTGAGGTTAGTAATTTACTATATCATCTCCCTGAAGTCAAGTAAACCCTTTTCTCAGTCAGGGTAGTGTGGTTTACAGCTCCTTAAGTATGGTGATAGCTATCTGAGCTATTTCTCTTTGGGAATGGAATGTGTTGATATCTGCAGCTGAACAAGTTTATATTGAGTCATAATCTTTCGACTTTCTAACATTGGAGATATATGGTATAATTTAATAGGTACTTCTTACACTCTAATCATTTCACTTTTCTTTTAGTTGGCTTATGGAAACACAATCACTGGTTTTTGTAAATCAACTTTTAAGAAGATTTTACTTAAATAAAAGAATATTCATAGACATGTGGATTACCTTGTGCTCCCTAGTAAATTATAAACTACCTTTCTTGTTTGGGAAAAAGTCCAGCTACTCATATTGGTTTTTATGAGGTTAAATTATAACTTGCCTTGGAATTCGGGATGTAACTGATATTAACTTACTAAATAAATAAAGGATCTTGAATCTGACATTCTTTATAACTCCATTTTATAGCACTAAATATTCACAAATTAGAAAAATCCATTCATAAAACCATTTATCAATAGAACACCTGCTTTCTTTTGTTTTGTTTTTTATAAATTGCAGCATATTTTTAAAGGGAAAACTAAATTCCAATCCCACCAAAATTAGCTGTAATTGTTGCTCACAATCATGAGTTCAGGAATGATTGCATTGGTGCACAAAATATGCCAGCTGGTAATACCTATACAATTAATTGTCAAGGGATTTTACCACTTTGATGGTCATCCATCTATTATGATTCCTAGCCTCTTCCTCAATTTTAGTGCATTCAGCACCCAAGTTTGTAGTTGTAGAAGGGATGGATTTGGGTCAAGATATTTGCCAAATCAAAATGATTTGGGCATTGCATTTGAGCTAGGGCTAGTATTAGGAATTCGGAAAAAGGAGTAATAGTTTAACAAATAGTCCTCTCGGACTGGTAGCAGTGGCTTATGCCTATAATCCTAGCACTCTGGGAGGAAAAGGCGGGAGGACCTCTTTTTTTTTTTTTTTTTTTTTTTTTGAGACAGAGTCTCACTTTATTGCCCAGGCTAGAGTGAGTGCCGTGGCGTCAGCCTAGCTCACAGCAACCTCAAACTCCTGGGCTCAAGCAATCCTGCTGCCTCAGCCTCCCAAGTAGCTGGGACTACAGGCATGTGCCACCATGCCAGGCTAATTTTTTCTATATATATTAGTTGGCCAATTAATTTCTTTCTATTTATAGTAGAGATGGGGTCTCGCTCTTGCTCAGGCTGGTCTCGAACTCCTGAGCTCAAACGATCCGCCCACATCGGCCTCCCAGAGAGCTAGGATTACAGGCGTGAGCCACCGCGCCCGGCCGGGAGGACCTCTTGAGGTCAAGAGTTCCAGACCAGCATGAGCCCTAAGCAAGCACGAGATCCGGTCTCTACTAAAAAAAAAAAAAAAAAATAGCCAGATGTGGTGGTGCCACTCAAGTCCCAGGTACTTGAGACACTGAGGCAGGAGGATCTCTTGAACCCAGGAGTTTGAGGTTGCTGTGAGCTAGGCTGACACCATGGCACTCTAGCACAGGCAACAGAACAGGAGTCTGTCTCAAAAAAATAAAAATAAAACAAAACAAAAAACAACCATATAGGCCTCTGAAAATGCACCGGTGTTTTATATTTACCCAGTTTTCTTAAAATAACTGATTTTGTGACAGCATCTTAAAAAATGAGAGCATGCCTAGCTTCATTATAGTTGCATGATTTACACTGGTGGATAAACCATAATTGTAAACTGTTTTTCCTTCTGTTATCCCTTGAAAAAAATCTATTTTGCATTTTTTAATAATTATGAGGGATTGTATGTTTTATTGCTTTCTATTCATAATACTCACATCTTTACTTACACTTTCATGGTTTCTGAATTGATTGCTGTTTTAGTTTCTATGGTAACTCTGCCAGTTGCCTACCTATAAATAGATATTTTATAATAACAGGCTTATAAAAGTTCAATTTTTGAGAACTCTTCTGCAATAAGAAGGAAAATTGCTAGAAACATAACGTATGAATCAAGGTTTAAGGAAACAGATATCTTATACCTACCTGTCAGGGTATAAAAATAGAGGAATCAAATTGAAAATTCATGTAGATGCATGCTGGCAAACATATGGTGAAAAGAAAGGAATACTCAAGCATTTAAAAAGAAGAATGCACAGTTGGGATATAATTTTAAGTTTAGCCTCCAACAAAAAATTCATGATATCTTTTTTTAAAGAACATTTATTAACCAGATAGAAACTCTACAGACTGTATTTCTTTCTTTGCCATCTTGTACTACTATTCTACATGATTTTGTGGAAACTCTTATGTCTGGGTATTAACCCTTGGTTATATAGAGAGCATATATTATCTTCCAATCTATTCTTTATCTTTTAACTTTCTTTGTATTATGTTTTCACTTTCCATACAGGTATTTTGGTTTACATATGGTTAAATATGTCAGTCTTTCCTCTGTGGCTTCTGAATCTGTCTCACCCAGGATGTCTTTCCTAGTGCAAGATTATAAAAATATTCTTATAATTCTTTTTTATTATTAAATAGTCTTTAAAGTATATTATGTTTTTTAATCTATTTGGAATTTCTTTTTTATTGTGATGTATTCTTTATAGAAACCAATGGGATTACCAACATTTATCCTTTTCCCACTAATTTTAAGGGCTATATTTATCGTAATTAAATTCCAAATGTACATGGATGCATTCTTGGACCATTTAGTATAGTCCATTCATTTATTTTCCTATTCCCACAGTGATACTAGTTAGCTAGCATTTTTTATTTGTATACATTTATGAGACTCGTGTAATTTTGTTACATGGATATGTAGCAGAATTGTGAAGTGTCAGGGCTTTTAGGGTACCCATCTAATGCACATTTTACCCCTTAAATAATTTCTCATTATTCACCCTCCTCATATTCTTCACCCTTCAGAGTCTCCATTATCTATCATTACGCACTCTACATCCATGCGTAACACATTGTTTAGCTTCCACTTATAAGTGAGAACATGCAGTATTTCTCTTTCTGTGTCTAAGTTGCTTTTGTTGCTGAAAATAACATGATTTCATTCTTTTTATGGCTGAACAGTATTCCATTATGTACATGTACCACATTTTCTTTATCTAGTCATCTGTCGGTGGATACTTAGGTTGATTCCATAACATTGCCATTGTAGATAGTAACTAGGATAACTGTTTTAATATACAGTTGGCCCTTGAATAACATGAGGGTTAGGGATGCTGACCACTTGCACAGTTGAAAATCCATATGTAACTTGGGACTCCCCCAAAACTTACCTATTAATAGCCTACTATTGACTGGAAGCCTTACCTGTACATATACAGTTGATTAATACACACTTTGTAAGTTATATGAATTATATACTGTATTCTTACAATAAAGTAAGCTAGAGAAATGAAAATGGTATTAAGAAAATCATAACAAAGAAAAAATATATTTACTATGCATTAAGTAGAGTGGATCGTCATATAGGTTATCATTCCCATTGTCTTCAAGTTAAGCAGGCTGAGAAGAAGAAGGGGTTGGTCTTTCTGTCTCAGGGGTGGCAGATGCAGAAGAAAGTCCAGATATAAGTGGACCTACACAATTTAAACCCATGTTGTTCAAGGGGCCACTGTATAATAATATGTTTCAAATATTTGCTAGTATTTTGTTTATTTACTCTTTCTATATGAACATTAGAATCAGCTTGAAGCTTCATAAAATCCTCATTACTAATAGTAATGCTAACAGCATTACTAACAGCATTTAGCTTATTATTTAATTCATGATTTATATCTATATAACATTTAGCCTTCCATACAGAAACATGAAATGTGTCTCCACTTAGTCTGCTTGGTTTTGTGTCCAACAATAAAGTTGAAATATTTTATTCTATGCTCAGAAAAATTATAAAATTGTGTAATTTTTGTGCTATTATGCCTGGGATATTTTTTCCAGTTATCCTTTCGAATTACTTGTTGCTATTAATGCTGCTGATCCTGGCAGATTTATCTTACATTTTGTCATCAAACTGCATTCTCTCAGTAATTCTACTGATTTTTCCATTTCTTTGTGTATTTAAAGACATACTAAGGTATGTTTTCATTTGCTATCCATATCTTATAAACTTTTCCTTATAGTTCACATCTTTTGTACATTTTTAAAAATAATCTAAGTATGTGCCAAAATCTTAGAGAAAAACAAGAACACAAATACATAAATGTATATGAGTCTGTATATATCTGCCCTAATACATGAATAGCCCAAGAGAGCACTGACTATAATTCTAAAAAATAAGTAACGTATTATAACCCTTTTTCATTACAAAAATGATTGACTTCAACTTTTTTCTAGATGCTATGTATTGTAAATTTTCACATGATATAATCACCACTGGATTGTGAGCTCCTTAAAGTCTGAATCCACCTTATTCGTCTTTGGGTGTTGTTCGATAAATCAAACTTTACTACAAAAAGTAATTACTTTTTGTCAGCAAAGAAAGCCCACAGTTTGATTGAATTCTATGAAATTTTACTCTGCTTTGTATTTTTATGCCACATTTGTTATTATTCCTAAATGCTTTACACAAACAAAATGATTATACATTTAACTGAAGAAGGGGATTTTTTTTTTACTTTAATTAGAATCAGAGGACTAATTGTGAGTGTCTCACACATGAGAACAGAAAGATCAAAAATGTCTACTTTTTCTGGAAAAATATTTGAAAGAAAACACTAAAATCATCAGGATTTCCTCCTCTTATAGAATTTGATTGTAACTATCATTAGCGTAAGACTTTTTGGGAAAATTCATGACAGACATTAATAAATTTTATTTTCTGTGCCCTTTTAATGTAGGAAAATTAAGTTACATATTCTTCATAGTGTGTTAGAATAGACAAATATAAATTACTCCTAACAGTTCATGTTTATATTAATCACTCTTTTTGAGGTTTCTTCAGAACAATTGTAATAGCATAAATAAGATGCAAGAAAGTAACATGATCTTATTCCATTCCATAAAAATATTCCATTAATGGATGCATTTTTGCATTCATTTCAGTGGCAAAGATGTAATGAAATGTATGTCAGACATTTAATGTCTCTTAGACATTTAAGCTGCTTTGTATTTAAAGGCATGCATTGACCTTATCAAATGCCTAATAACTAAAGTAATTGTATCCTGTAACAATCAAAATGTCTTCCATTATAACAAAAATATAATTCAATTCAATTACAGTATGAGCTATTACTTATGATATTCAGAAATTTATGGTTAAATATATATTTCTAGTTTTAAAGAAACCAAATCATTTCTTCAAACAGTTCTATTTGTTATGCTGGCAACAAAAATGCTTTTTAAGATATATAACTTTTATAAGTATTAGATAAAGTACCCAAAACCAAACATTAGCAATGCCATTCATTTCTTGATCTGTTCAGACAAGCAGTATATACCTAGAGCAGAACTTATTTCACCTATATCCATGCACACGGTATTTTATTTGAGTAAATTATCAGAAAAACAAGGACTAAAAGAATGGGTTGTGATAATAGAAAACAATTCCTAATACCTATAAGGAAATGGCCAGTTCTAGAAACTAGAAATCATAAAACATGCCACTACTGTAATGTGGGTAATTTTCTCAGTGCCCCACTTATGTAAATATTATTTTTGATGCCATATTTGCAATGTGAAGTACTAGATCAAAAGCCTCCCATTTGCTTTCTCAGTAACTCACTTTTTTATTTGCTATGCCCTACCACTGGCCTTTGGCTATAAAATAGCCTATCTATACAATTGCTTGTACTTTTTTTTTTATTTCAGCATATTATGGGGGTACAAATTTTAAGGTTTCAAAAAATGCCCTTTTCCCCCCCCCACAAGTCTGAGTTTCCAGCATGACCATCCCCCAGATGGTGCACATCTCACTCATTATGTATGTACTTTTAAAGAGAGAAATACTCCTTTGTATGTGGTCCAATCCTTTATCTCTATGAGTTTTAGACATGGAAATATTAAATTCTCAGTGAAAATAGCAATACTCACTCTGGTACAAAAATATATTATTTATTGTGGGAACTCTAAATATATATGTCTTGTAAGGTCTTATCTAATGTTGAACTGTTTGCCTCTAGAAAAACTTAGAAATTGGAAAGCATACATCTTTCTTGAACAGTTTTTATATTCTTTAACCTACTTGCATCTCTCCTAAGGCCAATCTTTAGTTCTAAGATTTGTATTCCAGTTCTAGCCTCAGTTTTCTGGATCCTGCATTATGCCCCTCCAGAATGACCTCCCCCATCAAATGGCTCCCCCCATCTTACCCATTAGAATCCATCCTACAGTACATATGCCTCTGATCTTTTAGATGTCCAAGTACAAAGTACAGAAGAAAGACTACAAGCCCAGTCTCTACCCTTAACTCTGATACATACAATTTCCCATCACATATCCTCCTGCTCCGCATTATGTATTCCTATAGCAATATTTAGACTGCCTTTTCACTTACCCATTGTCATTGCTGTTAGGACCCTCTGATTGCACCCTTCTTTCAAGATCTTCCCAGCCTTCTCTAGAAGACAGGTCACCTAACTCTAGTTGAGAACATTGGAATCTGCTTCTGCCAACAAGTAGACTCATCTAGCTTTGCAGAACAAATCTTCCAGCTCCCAATTTCCCTAGGGAATACACCATTGATTAAATAGTCTGAACTTCTATTTTGGACCCTTCACATAGCTCATACATCTCTGATTTTTAAGATTAACTTTCAGACCTGTGCATTACTTTCATTTCTAGTATGCTGGTCCCATCACCAACCATGAAAGCCTTTTCCCATTCTTTGTGTTCACTTAAAATCAATAAGAATTTACTGAATGAATACCATGCACACAGAATGTGCTTAATACAAAAAAAGTATAAGACATGGTTCTCTGCCCGAGGAAACCAACTTTTCAAAACTTGTGTTTCCTTCAGAGCTTTCTGACATCCAATTTATGCATGTTTGAAAGATTGGTATAACAGAAGGGAATGGAGTGATGTGACCCATCACTTATTTCTTTAAGTATTATTATCATAATTATCCTGTGGTATGGAGAACTGAAACTTGAAATTGGAGACCCATTCGTGCATCTAGAAGAGTTTTGGGGTAAAGTATTTTCAGGTTGTATGAAAGAAGCCGAACTTACATGGAAACTTTGTCAATAAACTTATTATCTAAAATTGTCCCTGATTTTGCTCAATTTGAGGTTACTGTTTAATCTGAGTCTGCATATCATCTAAGCCTCCAGGAGCACCCAGATGAATTATATGGAAGAGAAAATCAGAAACAACCTGCATCAGAAAGATCCAGTAATAATAATAATTTGTAAAAGCCACAGGAGAGTCTAAAAACAGTACAAATTACAATCCAAAGAAAATGTGGGAAGCCTACTGGCTAAGAGGGTCACAGGCAGGCAAACAAAATAAGGTAAGTTGGTTTCCAACCTTCCACAGGTACGAGGTGTGAGACAATCTTAAATTGTGAAGCACTTATCTCAGTGTGGGTATTCAGCTTTCACCTACACAAATGACAAGATTTGAAATAAAGGATAATATCTCTCTGCATATATGAAGCACTTTTTATTGCATATTTCTCATGATATTCTTACAAGAAACTTAAGCAAGAGGTCCTATGTAAAGGAAAAATGAACTAGAAAATGGTTTGGAGAATAATAAAGACATATTTCTCTGATTCCGCAATTTTAGCCAGAGTTTTCTCAGTCCTAATATAATGACAGAGGAGGCCTATGACTGGAGTCCACCAAGAATGAAGTGAAATGCTGGTATAGGTCTGAGGATGCTCTGAACTGCATGGACTTTATAGACCCTTATGCACAATGAAGGCCTAGTATTTGGTTAACCAGTTTAATATACACTCTCCTAGTTTACAATGTGCTTTTACGTGTGGATCTATTTGATCCTCTCAGCAGGTCAAGGAGGAAAGAAATATTGGTCACTTTTTAAGGAAGAGAAAATAGAGGCTCAGAAAGGATAGTGTCTAGCCAGTCACTCTATTATTGAGCAGTAGGTAGAAGAAGTGGATACCTCCAGGGACCTGGATTTCAAAGTCACACTTTTTGCTTCTTTACCAGGGACTGGTAGGAAAACACAGAAAATATAGTGTTAGGTTTATAGCCTTGCGAACATATAATTTATTAGATTGTTTCTTAAGTCAAACAGTCATGAGATTAATTTGTTTAGTATCACAATAATTGAATTAGTTGAGTCTATATTTTAGACTCTTTCTTTGTCACAGTGAAATTGTTTTGTTATTTAAACAACAATGCCAAAGCAATGCTAAACAATATATTTAGAATTGACAAAAAATCTCCACTTAACTTGCTAATGATTCTCATTCTTACTTTGATTTCTCTTCTTTATTTGATGGTACATTGTTGTTATATGGTTTAAAATATAGCCATACAGTTTCTCTTCTACGTAGCTTGGCAATTTTTTTGCTGAGCACAGAGTGGTGAGGGAACTATATGAATAATAATCTATGTACTAGTCTGTCATCTCTCTTGGTATCCTTCACTAATCTAAGTGACCTTTGCTCCTCTTTACCAGTAAGTACCACACACCAGTCATTGGAAACGTCAATTGGGCTCTTTTGTCACCTTCTCCTTTTCTTGACAGCCAGTGAGAAAACCCACCTTTAAGCCCTAGATATACTATTCAGTAGCTATCTGGCCTAGGACAGGAGATTTTAGCTTTAAGAATTCATTTTCTGATTATTAAAATGAAGGAATTGAACTAAAAAATTTTTGAGGACTCTTTTAGATCTAATAAAACATATTATCATCACACTAGAACATAAGATCCATGAGTTCAAGGACTTTGTGGATTTTGTTCATTGCCGTATTCTCAACGCCTAGAACAGTATTTGCTAAAAGATAATAAATGAATAAATGAATAGCATTTCACTTCAGGTATAGAAGGAACATATTCATACTGTAACATGAGATAATAGATGGTTTACCACTCAGAGAAGGCCTCACAAAGAAGCAGTGCAGTCTGAGAAAAAGCCTACCAGTTTGAAAGTTCAGAAACTTCACTTACTAAGCTCGTTTAAAGGTGACTAAGATTAGAGGAACTGACATAAACCATATTTCCTAAGTGACTGATTGATAAACTACAATTATGAATTCATAGCTTACAATAAACGACTTTCACTGTATGTGTGGCTGAGATTTGTGTTTTTTCCCATTCTCTTAGTCTATTCATTCTGCTATAACAAAATACCATAAACTGGGTACCTTATGAACAATATAAATTTATTCACCACTGTTGGAAAATCACAAAGATGCCATTTTGTATGTCACATTTTACACCCCTGGAGGCTGGAAGCTCAAAGATCAATGGCCTGGGCCGGGTGTGGTGGCTCACGCCTATAATCCTAGCACTCTGGGAGGCGAGTGGATCGCTCAAGATCAGGAGTTCGAAACAAGCCTGAGCAAGAGCAAGACCCTGTCTCTACTAAAAATAGAAAGAAATTAATTGGTCAACTAAAAATAGATAGAAAAAAAAATTAGCTGAGCATGGTGGGGCATGCCTGTAGTCCCAGCTTCTCGGGAGGCTGAGGCAGGAGGATGGTTTGAGCCCAGGAGTTTGAGGTTGCTGTGAGCTAGGCTAATGCCATGGCACTCTAGCCTAGGCAACAGAATGAGACTCTGTATCAAGAAAAAAAAATCAATGGCCTGGTAGATTCACCCACTTCCCAATATGTCCGCAGTAGTCTCTTCACTGTGTCCTCGTGTGGTGGAAAGGCAGATGGACTCCCTTAGACCTCTTTTATTAAGTCACTAATCCCATTGATTAGTTCCATCCTATGATTAAGTCTGAGACTGTGCCTTGGAACTACGAACTTCACAAGTGCTTCTCTGTCCCTCATCCTCCACTCCCACCCCTGCCTTTGGTGGAACAGGATGGCTAAATTGGACTGGACCTGGGTATTTGCTTTCTCCCTGTGGAAAACTAAGCCAGCTGGAGTAGGGTATCTCCCTTCCTCCAGGTCAGTTGGGCTCTGATTAAATAGTCTCTCCTGATGGCAGGCCTTGTTGAAAAGATCAGAGTGCTATGGCATATTTCAGAATGGTTCCTTTTCTCTTCTCCCTGCGAAACTGGGGAAATTTTTCTCTGCTGTTCACTGTGAGACCCACGTCAAGCTCTTGAAGGTAAAACTCACAAAAATGTGAAGGCCCCCAATGACTGGGTGCCCCTGGAGTTTTTATCTCTCAGATTTGCACACACGAAGCCTCCAGCAGTTTATCAATTACAGTTCACTGTTTCCCTAGCCTGGTACTTGTTCCCACAGAGGTGTCAGCTAAAGGGGTTCTACTCCAGTAAAATGTGCTTCTCTTTATTTATCTGTCAGTCTCTCCATTTTTGGAGACAGCAGTCTGCCCTGAGACCTCATGTCTCTTGCAGATTTAAGAAGACTTGTTGCTTTTTTAGTTCATTCAGCTTTTTACTTGTTAGGATGGAGTGGTGACTCCCAAGCTTCTTATAATCATATAATGTGCTTTTTAGAAACACTTAAAAGTATACTGCTTTTTATCCTGACCTAAATCCAAATGACTTTGAAAGGGATTATAATTAATTAAAAAGTGAAAATTCAATTACTTCTCTCCTAGCAATGAGAAACGACTTAATTGCCTGGCAGCATAACACTCTCTGTGGTTATTTAATTTCAGCCGCCACCCTTCTTAGGCTTATTTTCTTTTCTACTATATTTAGGACTTCTTTTCACAATATTCTTATTAATGTAATCAACCTCTTTAGTAGAAGGCAAAGTTTTAAATTATTTTAATTTTTATTATTTCTCGGTGTGTGTTTTGATGTTTTGTTCGCATTCACTTTAAAATTTTTGAATCTAAACATTTAAAAGCAATGCTTCTGGAATACACTTTTCTCCATTAGTTAACATGTCAAAGTCACGTTGTTTTCTTTAAAGATACATGGGAACAATCAAAGAACTGCAGTTTCATTAGATTCTCCACAATAGGGGTGTGAACTGTGATCAACAGAAAGGTGTCACTCTGGTTCAGAGCTACAAAATAGAGGTGAGAAGCCATTCTAAGAAGGATTATCTGCACAGTCTGAAAGCTGGTGAACAGGAACTTGCCTGTTTCAGACCTCCATGACCACTGCATCCTAGAAATTAGCTGAATTTCGCCAATGTTGCAACTCCTGAACAGCAGAAACCAGTGAACAATTGACTTGTGTACTAAACCAACCCCCTCCACCAGTGGCAATTCTTTCAGAACAACTTGAGCAATCACCCTCAGTGTCCTTTTAAAAAATCCCTACTCCCTTTCCTCTCTTCAGAACATAATTTGGCTCCTAGCGCCAAATCTGTGTCTTCCGGATTGCAATTCATAAAACTCCAAAAATACTTTGTCTTAACCGCTTTGTAGTCTGGTCTTTCACCTCTTCTCAGTTGATAGGGGCTACTGGAGGAACCAGTTCACTAAGTCTTTCTGTAAACATAGCTATTTGTAAATACAGGAGTCAGATGGCTATGCTGGTTTCTCTCCTTGGGTCGTTGGGATTAGTAAAATGGGTTTGCTTCCATCCCCAAATTTTTAATATGGGAATCTGGAAAAGAGGAAAAAATAGAAAAGCTAATTTATCTTATTATCAAATACATCACTTTTTCAGTCTGCTGAAGGCGATTCAGAGTTTAAAGAGAAAATTCAATAAATGTCAATTTAACTCCTACTCTATGCCAGGATGCTTTCTTGGAAACATGGTAGTTAGTTTGCTAATATTAACATACAGGGTGGCAAGCACTGTAAAGTCAGAAGGAAGTAAAAATTAAAACATAATAGTATTGATGCAGGAAAAGACAAATGGATTATTACAACTGAGCCCAGAAATGAGCCTATGTATGAATAAATATGCAGTAATTTATAATGGTAGTAAAACAACTCAGTGGGGAAGATAAAATAGTCATAAAAAGAGAGGGAAAAATTAACTTGAATTCTTATTTTACACCATTTCCAAAAAACAAATTCCATGTGAATTAAAGGTGTAAAAGTAATAGTCAAAATTGCAAATGCACTATTAAAAAATAGAAAACTATATTTATAACTTTAGGATAGAAGAGACGTTTTAAACAATATATAAAACACAGAAGCCACAAAGAATAAATTCATAATGTTGACTACACCAAAATTTAAAACTTTAAAAATCAGAAAACAAAACTATAGACTGAGAGAATATCTTCTCCACTTATATAACAGAAAATTATATTGCAACAGAGTGGTAACAGGTTAATATCCAGAATAGGTAAACTTTAGATAGGAAGAATAAAGAATGTACTTTCAATTTTACAATGAGAAGATTATTTCCCAAAATAGTCACAGACTTCATACAAATCGAGTAAAAATAATAGAATAGTATAAAAACACTTTAAAATTTGTTATGACTATGTGTTGGTAAGATTGTCGAAAGTTTGATATTGTCGTACACTAGTGGTAGGAGTGTGAACTGGCACGCTCCTTTTAGGGAATAATATGTCAGTACTGTTAGAAGTTAAAATATGACCACTGTTCCACGACCTAGCAATTGTATTCTTAAGTATCTTCCCTAAAGACATACCTGTGTGTAGAAAACATACATGATATTTTGTAGCACTGTCTGTGACACTTAAAAATTGAAAACCACATAAATCCCTTAACAGAAAAACAATTATGGAAGGTCATCCAATGGACTGCTATGCAGTTTTTGAAAAGAATGAGATACAACAATATCCACATATGTTGAAAGATCTCTAAGGTGTACTATAAGGTAAAAATGCAAGTTGCAAAACAATACTCACATTATAGTCCTATTTATTTTAAAAACTAGTTACAGAATATGAATGCAATAAATCCCTATGTAATAAATATATGCAAAAATGTTAAACTAATAATGGTGGATATTCTTTAGGAGGTAGCTGGGACTAGGAATAAGGCAAATAGGACTTTTACTTTGTCTTAAGTCTGTTTTCTGTTGCTTAAAGTAAAATATCAAAAACTGGGTAATTTATAAGGGAAAGAAATGTATTTCATATAGTTATGGAGGCTGAGAAGTCCAAGGTCAAGGGGTCACACCTGGTTAGTACCTTCTTGCTCCGCAGAAGGGTATTACATGATGAGGGGACTGAGCATTCTAGCTCAAGTCTCTCCTCCTCTTCTTGTAAAGCCACCAGTCCCACTTCCATGACAACACATTATGCCATTAGTTCATTAATCCACTAATCCACAAATGGATTAATCCATTTATAAGGGCGGAACTCACATGACACAATTATCTCTTAAACACTCCACCTCTCAAAACCACCACATTGGGGATTAAACTTCAACATGAGTTTTGGAGGGGACAAATATTCAAACCATAGCATATTTTATCAGAATTTTTGCTTATTTATAATATAGCTTATTTCTTTAATATTTTAATAATTATAACATATAATCTTAAAGAGATCACAATGATTATAAACACAGGAATTTGAAAATGCCATATTAGTATGATAAAACAGTCAGGGCCATCTTCAAAATTCCGCCAAATTACATAGAACTATTTCTGTTCAAATATGGCTTTTATTCTGTCAATAATTAGAATTTTTTAATATTAATTCCATTTAAAGGATTTTTCCACAGTGAATTCCTTTTAATTTTCATTTAAGTTTTATTTTTATAAACTCACATTATGAAATTTTCCATAGAAATCTATCCTGGCTCATCACATTTACCATTAAACTAAAAATCTGCACACTACATATAAGAAGATATATCACTCTACTTTTCAAGGGACCATTGATATTTTTGTTTTGATGTCAAATGAGATTTTTAGACAATTTCCTAAAATAGTATAGTAATCACCAAATTAAATCTCTAGAAGATAATCCCTAAATAACCCTATTAGCTGGTTTATCATCCTAGACTTTTATAACTGTTTCAGTACTTCTTCAAGATGCCTGGGACATCATAAATACTGAATAAATACTGTTCAATGAATAGATGGATTAATGGACAACTTGATATTTGGAGGCTTTTAAAAACCAGTATAGACATAAACAATATCTAGCCTTAATCTTCCATTCTAAATCCTTCCTTAAATCTTTTATAAGCACCATGAGGGCATCCACTTTCAACAAAGTAGTTTTACTGCTTCAATGGAAGATATTAGAGATCAGGATGCAGAGATTCTTGATAAGTACACAATGCTTAAAAGAGCTACTCTGTCCCTTTGTACATTCTTTGTTACAAAATTACATGTGCCCACCCTCAAAATCAGATGCCTGTATTGTGATTCCCCCAACCAATAAAAGCAGTTAGCTTTTGTATGACATTTTGTCACGTGCAAGATGATCTCATATATATTACCTGGAAAACCCCTATTTAAAATTGCAAACCACATATCCCCCCATTTCTAGTCTTGCTTTAGTTTTCCCCATAATACCTGTCACCTTCTAGCAAATTATATAATTTACTTCTATATTCTGTTTATTGTAGATCTCTTTTCTCTTCCCCCATCCACACTGATCCACACCCACATACACTAAATATAAATGTTGTGAGAAAAAGAAATTTTATTTATTTTCTTCACTAAAGAATCTCTAGTGCCTAAAACAGAGCCTGGTACATAATAGCTACTTAGTAAAATTTTGTTGAACAAAAGTATGAATGTAGTTGTTATAACATTTTTACATTGCTTGAATGGGTGAAATTTGAGAGTGAAAAAGTTTGGTTCTATGAATATTAAAAGGGTAATTCTAATTTTCTCAGTTTTATTGATGATGTCCTTGCCCTGGCAATTACATTAGATGACATCAATGCCATCATCATCATCACGATCCAAGTTTTAGACAAACACAGATGGTTCTTTCGAATTCTGAGACAAACAGCTCTTTCTCACAGGTCAGGTTGTTTCATCTCACTTTACCTTTATCGGCATCACTTTGGATTCAGCACAGACCAAAAGCGAGGCTGGAGACAGGGGATGACATTGTATACAGTCAGTGCTGTGTACACTGAAATCAGTGTATACAGGTTTATACAGTGTGTATACAATGAAACCAGTGTATACAGGTTTCATTAAAGAGTTTTAAAAATCAGGTAAATTTATTTGCAAAGAGAATCTATAAAACATGGCATGTGGTCAATACTACGGTGAAACATGTTCTGCCTCAACTCTGTTTCATGAAATGCTCTGTAGCATCTCTGTATAAACAGATCTATTTATCGGCATTATTCTACAGTCAAATTTGTTCATATTCTCTTTGTGCATGAAGACTTTGGAGGAAAGAAATTTGGATTTTATCCCAGATGAAGCAGGCTCAGAGTCAATGTCAGGAAATGGAAGTGACAGGGTGCTGGTCTCATCTGGCCCTGCTCCCCCATTTCCTCTCATACACAATTTGCCTCCCTCTGCATCTTCTCCAGTGTTGAGGGTGAGGTGAGGTAAGAAACAGAGAAGAGAAGACACTTTTTGCCAAATCCCTATTGCTGCTGAATACCTCCCCTGGCTGTCATTTTCCCTGCCAGTGTGCCAGGTGTCCTTGTGGATTCCACAGAAAAATTTTAAAAAATCTCCACAGTGTACAGTTTGCTGATGTGAGAGATACTTTCCAGCTGAAGCTCCCCCATCTCTCTCTCCCCTCACCTCTTGCTTTTGGGATCCCTACCTCAGCAGGCAGCTTTCTCTACCATGAGGTCCTCCCAAGATAGCTGAAGCCTGACTTCCTTCCACAGGTTCTGTCTACTGGACTCCCAACCTTTGCCACACCGAGCATCAGGAACGCAGATTTCTCTCGCTCATCTCCTGTCCATCCATCCTGCTGTCTCTCCCCTGCTTCTTCTCCCCATTCTAATAGGTCCTGAGGACAGAACCGAAGCACACCACTTCGGCAGACATCCATCCAGGACAGGAGATAGCTGCCTCCCTTCTTTACGGAAAAGGCAGTGTAGTTGTGACCAGCAGACTGACCACTTGAGCCAGATTGCTTGAGTTGAAATCCCAGTGTCTTCCTTTACTGCTTCTCTCACACTGGGCAAGTTTTTAAATTTTTCAGTACCTCAGACACCTTATCTATAAAGTGTAGATAAGAATATCTCCTACCACATAGGATTACTATGAAGATTAAATAAGTTAGTATGCATAATAATCTTAGAATAGTATCTGTTTAAAAAAAAATAGCCATCACCCATAATACTCTGATATAAAAAAAATAGCAATCAATATATGTTATTATTAAGCCCAATTTCTGTTAGTGGTTGTTTTAGAAACCCTTTTTGGGTTAGAAGAATATGGTTCCCACCGCTTCCCCACTTTTGCCAAGGGGATGTGGAAAAAACTCAGCACTCTCATTTGAGTCAGAGGATCACTTGTACCCTCCTGCTCAATTCTAAACACCATCCTCCCTCAGCCGGACTGCTGCAATAGCACCCTAACCAGACTCCTTACCTCCCTATCATCCATGCTTCCTCCTATAGCCAAGACAATTTCCTCAAAGCAGAGGCCAGCATATTTTTTGTTGTTGTTGTCTGTAAAGGGCCAGATACAAATATTTTAGGCTTTGCAGAACAAAAGGCAAAATCAAAGATATTATGTAGGCAATTTCATGACGAGAGAAAAAGATTTTCAAAATTCTTTTATTGACAGAATTTAAAATATTATAATAATTGACAATAGTTAATTTCTTTCCTATAATAATTATAAAATAATATTCCTATAATACAGATATTCTAATGAAATAGGAAGTTATTATTTTAGAAAGGATAACATTTTGCTTAACTGGGACTCAAATTAGTGCTTTCTGGCATACAAACTATTGCAAATGTTCATTTGTTAATGTCGATCTGAAATGGAATTTGAAATGTTTCATCATTGAAAATGTTTTTTCATAAAAATTGATATTGCCAGTGACTACCCAATGAATTTATATATATTGAAGTTTCAAGGTTATTTAAAATTTTCAAGAATTGTTACTACACAATTTATTGTAATTGAGCCATTAACAGTTTGGGGTAACATGTCAGAAACAAGGCAAGAACTTTAATCACTATGCAGGCACACCTGCTAGTATAAACAGAAGATCAACAATGCTGTTTTAAAAGTATTTTCAGTAAAATATCTTAGAAAATAAGCTCAAAAGAGGTTGCAGAAACTATCAAAAGCAGAATCAGCTGATTTTAGAAATCTCCTTTTGAAGCTACAAATTTCAGTCAAGAATAATAGGAAAGTGGAAAATATGTTAGAAGGGATTAATAATACATGTTATTATCCAGATTAAATTTTATAATCTTGTAATTATTATATGAGCCCAGTTTAGTAGAGTGAACATCAATTAAGACACCATCTCTAACTTCATGTGTCACTTACCTAAATGTAAGAAAATTGATTGAACCCAATCATTAAAGAAATTTAAATAACCTATGCATTAATAGGAAGCAAACCTAAGTATATGCACATAAAATGTGCTGAAAACATAAAACAGGAAGGGCTGATCTGATACAGCAGATTGTTTCTCAATATCTCTGTATCATCTAGAGTTAAAAGAGAAGGCCACGCAATAAATAGACAATGTTTGCAAAAAAATTTAATATGCTTCAATAAAAATGTTATGCATACTCAGGTTGTTTTTTTTTCCATACAGGTTGCAAATAAAAAGCATATTTTTCTTTTACTTCATGAAACATTCAAATTTAGCCTTGAAAGAAATTGTGTAAGAACAGAGGGTTTCATGCTTATGAACAAGATATGTGGTATTTTGCTATAATAATTATGATGAAATCATTGAAGCCAAAGAGAAAATAGTGAAACACGTGGAAGGTTCTTAGCAATTTAGCAATACCATTCAGTTCAAAGTGGTTATTTCACCCACAGAAGTATATAGTCAGAGTCATTTTGATGAGGAGGACTTTATTGCAATAATAATAGAGCAGTAGATTGTGAGGTTTGTAATATAAAGACATTTAAAGTAGTATAAAATGTAAAATTTAAAGCAGAGTAGTAAAGGTAACCAGCTATGTTTTTGCAGGGTTTTATATACTAAGGGCTTTTACAAAGGTAAAAGATATTCCAAAGTTCTATCTCAGATTCTTATGTAAATATTATAATAGGATGACCATAGAAGAAGAAGAAACTAGTGAGGCAACTAGAAGAGACAATCATCGTCCTTATCATTGTCTCAATCATTGTCTCGCTTATCATCATAGATACAATAGATATAAAACTTACTGTGTGTCATCTATCAGTATTTGACAGACAGTAGTTCATTTCTTTCCTACAATAACCCAAAGAAGTAGGCACTATTATTAATCTCCTCCCCACAAAAGAGAAGAGGAAACAGGGTGCCATAATTTGCTCAAGGTTGTTCAGGTGGGAAGCACCAATGCCTGTATTTGATTCCAGGTCTTCTCCTGCCCCGCCTTCCACTATAATACTTATTAAAGTAGAAGCTGTATGCAAAACTAAAGTCCCTGGACAATAACCCACCATAAAATCAATCCATTTTCAACTATGACATATTGGAAGATAATAATGACAGCATTAATAATAGCTAGCATTTGGATTGTGCTTGCTACATGTCAGGCATTATTCTAATCATTATGATAATATCCCCAAGATCGTTCTGTGAATAAGTGGCAGAGCCAAGATATGAATCCTGGAGTCCAATCAAGTCCAAGTAGTGACAGTAAAAAAATCCTTCACCTAGACTCCTGTGTCAACTGAATCTGACTATCTTTCCACCGACTCTCTATCTCTTTCCATACAGCATACAAAGTGATATCTTTCTAAAATGTAAATCTGAAAATATAAACCCCCAATTAAACCCTCCCAATGACTTCCGATAGTTCTTCATGTATATATATGACACTAAAAAGCCACACTGTGTGGATCCTACTTACCTTCTGGTCTCCTTTCCCACTGAGCTCCCCTTCATTCTCTACTTCAGCCACACTGGCCTTTCTCCTCTTTCAACATTCCATGCCCTTTCCTCCCATAGGCCTTTGGCAGAGGTTGCTCCTTCATGCAGAACCCTCTCTATACCCCTCTTGATTTTCTTTCCAGTCTCAGTTCAAACATCACTTTCTCAGGGGAGACTTTTCCCTGACTCCAACACACATACACACATCAAATCCCCTTTTATTCCTTTTTATATGCAATATGTCTTCTTTATAGTACTCATCACAATTGCAATTTTACAATTATAATGTAATTATTTGATTAATGTCATTCTCCTTTACTAGACTATTAATAGCAGGCGGTCGGGACTCAGACTTGTTTTGCCACTTGTCTTAGATTGGGTTCCTTAAAACAAAGATTTATGTGCAAGTATATTATTTAAAACATAATTCCAAGAAGCACCAATAAGAGAGTGAGGAAGTAAGATAGAAAAGGGGACACAGCCAATATAGGGTACATTTATGAACAGTTTGCTAGTGTAGGGAACAGGGACTCACTCTTTAGAAACCTCTGGGAGACCATATTGAGCATCCCTCAGAGCTGTCCTACCGGAGGGGTGAAGAAACTGCGGTATTAATCTACCAACTCCATCCTTAATTGGCTAAGTGCTGCTCTCAGGAATGTCAACTCTCTGTCATTTCCAGCCAGTTGCACACACAAGCCAAGCACGTTCCTACAGTGAAAGTACTCAGGCAGACAGCTGCCAGATGTTTGCAGGGAGAAGCCATCAATTTGTATAGGTAGAGTTGGCGCCAGGGAGACATGGGTGGTCAACTGACAGCAACTGCTACAGTCAGCTCCTTGTGATCCAACTCATGATACAAATTAAATTTACTCAGACCTCAGTCCCATCATAGATATTTAACATATTGACTAACACACACAAAAAAACCAGAAACTTTTCCTTGGGGTCACAGTTTTTTATTTACAAAAATAGAATAAAAACATCAAGTGTAATTTAAATGTAAACATAAATAGAAAAATGAAACGTATTGACTTCTATTTATTTAATCCACATTTTTAGAATTAAATTGTCAATATTAATTGTAAACATAAGAACATCAATAAGTAAGATTTTATATTTGCATCACACAGCCTCAGGGTCAAAACTAGAGTGAGTTAAATACAATTCTCATGGTAGTTAATGTGTTAAAATTGACAACTGGTCACAATTTCTTTTAAAAAAAGACTATAGAAAGGTTAGTGATACAAATTATTAATTCCTATTGTATTGATGCAATTTTTTCAGGGTGTAACTTATACTAATTTTCTCTCTCTTCCACCGCCTATTTTAGGTTATGATCGAACTCGGTCAGCATTTTTACTGGTCTAGGTCACAGGCTCCATGGGGTGATGCCAACCTAACTTGCCACTGAGGTGTTGATACCCCTAACATGTGAAGTCCTTATCAGAGCTATAGTTGATACAACAGCCCATTCACTGTTAGCAATGTACATAAAAGCGTAAGGCTCCATTAGTAGCAACATCCTTATCTCCTTATAATAATTTGGCTGAATTATCCCTTCCAGCAAGTATCTAATTTCTTTGCCTGATGTTATGAGAAGCCCTAAATAAACACGTGTAAGCCAGTGTTTTGGGGTTAGTGGAACCTTTATTATGGCCCCTGGTTAAAAGCATCCACCTCAGTCTCCTGGAGAACCAGGACCTCTAATCACTCAGAACAGACAGGAAGCACACATTCCCTAGGAATGATGTATTGGGAGGGGGACCATTCCTCATTCTATGGCTCAGCAGCAGCTCAGTAGAAACCAGCACCGGAACCAGGAACTCAGTAGAAACCGGCACTCTCTCATGCCAGTAGAAACCAGCACCGGAAGAATGGCTTTGGTGATCACAGTAACAGAATGCCATTGGCAGAAATAGTAGGGAAATAACAGTTGCATTAGGAAAATGCTGGCAGATGCTAAGAAGAGAAAAACCCTGAAGTGGAATGAATGGTAGGTACTAGATGTATCCATGTTAGCATTTTTCATTGATTCTAAATTCATTTTCTATACAACACATTCTGTGCAGTAACTTTATAACTTCAGACTTCTGCATAAAAGCTATACTGATCTAAGGGACTTTTTTTTTTTCATTTATTTAACACATTTTAATTGAGTTCCTACTATGTTGGCAGAAATGGCAGATACTGGCTGTGGTAGAGTTAATGGACTGATATTAACAACAACAACAATAATAGCAACAACTATTTTTTAACTGCTTACTATCTGCCATGCCCTCTGCTATCTAACCTGTACGTTTCAGGCTTCACTGATCAGGGAGCACAAATAGAGTCACATTTATAAGAAAACACCAAATCATAATGCTAAAAGAATTTTAGACTTTTTCCAAGCATTCCTGCCCACATTTATCACCAAGAATTCCCAGTGACCCTGACATGAATAGTTTGAACGTGATCTATTAATACTATGAGATTCTACGCCCAGTCATTTTAAATAGTTTGTGCCTGGGTTCACATAACAATACCTTTCAACTGCAACTCCCTGTTCTTTTCTTTAAACCCTGATTTGTTTTAAATGACACATAATAATTATACATATTTATGGGGTACAGAGTAATGGTTCAATACATGTACACAATGTATAATAATCAAATTAGGGAAATTAGCCTATCCATCACCTCAGATCATTATCAATTCTTTGTTGTAAGAACATTCAAAATCCTCTCTTCTGGCTATTTTGAAATATACAACATATTATTGTTAACTCTAGTCAACCTACTGTGCAATGGAACACTAGAACTTACTCCTTCAATCCAACTGTAACTTAGTCCGTATTGACCAACCTCTGCCCATCTCCACTCCCCTCCCAGCCTCTACTAACCACTATTCTACTCACTTCTTCTTTGAGATGCCTTTTTAGTCTCCACATGTGAAGGAGATTATGAAGATTATATTGTATTTGTCTTTCTGAGCTTATTTTATTTAACATAATTTCTTTAAGGCTCATACATGTTGCAAATGATAGTATTTCATTCTTTTTATGGCTGAACAGTATTCCATTGTGTAAATATATCACATTTTCATTATCCATTCATTCATGGATGGACATTAGGTTGATTTCCCATCTTGGTTCTTGTGAATAGTACCGCAATAAACATGGGGTTGCAGATCTCTCTTCAACATATTGATTTCATTTCTTTTGGAAATATATCCAGGAGTGGGATTGCTAGACCACATGGTAGATCTATTTTTAATTTTTTGAGGAAGCTCCATACTGTTCTTCATAGTGGCCATACTAATTTACATTCCCAACTACAGCATAAAAAGTTCCCCTTTCTCCACATTCTCACCAGCATTTGCTAATTTTTGTATTTTTGATAAAAAAAAATAGCAAATATAAAAAATAGCCACTGCCTATTCTTATACCCCTCTTAGAGTTCTAAGGAGGGCAGATGAGCACTGCTTGTGGCTCTACACTCACTGCTGTCCTTTTCAACCTTTTGCACCATTGTCTGCAGCCAAATCTGTTGCCAGAATCCTCTAGAATGGAGGCTTCCCATAAGTTAGTATTTGCTTACTGGTGAATTCAGTGTACCCTTGGAATTGCAGGCCCTCTTCCCATATGCCCTAGACCCACCTCCGAGTTCACCTGCAGCTACAGTGGTACACTGTCCTGCACACTGACAACTTTCTAAAACTTCAACTGTCCACATATTTCTGCTCACTCCCTAAGGCTTTCTCTGGAACCAATGTGGAGCTTGCTCAGTGCATGTACACATCCCAGAAGATCTGGGGATCTGATCTAAACCATCAAATTTCTTCCTCATTCCTGGGAACCTCTGCAAGGGCCCTGTTATCACCGCCTGCTCTCTGGATACCATACCTCTATCCCCTATGAGTAAATCAATTGACTGCATGTTCCAAAAGCCTAATTGTAGCAGTAAATAAATTTCAGCAGTCTGAGGCATCCTGAGACACTTTCAGACTGTTCAAGTAGACTGACAATATAGAATGCAAGAAGATCTAAAGTAGGGTGATAAAGTAGTGTTGCCTAAGCACACAAAAGCACATGTTGGTCTCACCTTCAGTCCCTGCTACATGCATATAGTAGTTCCCCTTATCCTTGAGGGGACTACATTCCAAGATCTCCAGTGAACACGTGAAACCACAGATAGTACTGAATTCTATGCATACTGTGTTTTTTATATATACATATCTATGATAAAGTTTATTTTATAAATTAGGCATAGTAAGAGATTAATAACAATAACTAATAATAAAAAGAACAATTATAATGAAGTATTGTAATAAAAGTTATGTAAATGTGCACTCTCTCTTTCTCAATATCTTCTTGTACCCTACTCACCTGTTTTTGGCCCATGGTTGACACATGGGTAACTGAAACTATGGGAAACAAAACCATGTATAAGGGTGGGGGAAATCTACTGTATTTTCTCATTTAACCCTCAATCAGCACTGTAGGATAAGTTATATCATTCTTATTTAGGGATGAGGAAGCCAAGATAGCTTAACTTTTCTAAAACAACACACTCAACAATGGTAAAAGGTGAATGTGCAGTTTGGAGGTAGAAGAAGAGAAGGTACTATTAATATCTATCTGGTGTCATTTGTACCCAAATTACTAACTATAAAAGTATCCAAAACAAGGGTTGACTAAAACTTTTAGTAAACTTGTGGATATAGTATAGCTTTGTTTTCTTTTTTTTTTAGAAGGTGACAAGTTTTACTCGTGAAATGTGCTTTCAACAAAAAAGCAAATAGGATTTTTTTACAAGTCTTCATTGAAAAATACTAGATAAGACATAATCTACTCATAATTAGTTATATCACTGGCATGAAATAATCGAAAAACTTAAGAAACTTTTCATTTATTTTATTTTATTTTTTTATTTTAGTGTATTATGGGGGTACAAGTGTTAAGGTTACATATATTGCCCATGACCCCCTTCCCCCTCGAGTGAGAGCCTCAAGCGTGACCATCCCCCAAACGTTGCACATCTCACTCATTGTGTTTGTATATACTCATCCCCTCCTACCCCCTCCCACCTGCCCGACACCTGATAAATGTTATTCCTATATCAACACTTGGGTGTTGATCCATTAATACCAATTTGCTGGTGAGTACAGGTAGTGCTTGTCTTTCCATTCTTGAGATACTTCACTTAGTAGAATGGGTTCCAGCTCTATCCAGGAAAACACAAGAGGTGCTATATCACCATTGTTTCTTAAAAGTGAATAGTACTCCATGGTATACATATACCACATTTTATTAATCCACTCATGAATTGATGGGCACTTGGTTTTCTTCATCACTAACATAATGTTCTTTTTTTTTTACATCATTAACCTTAATTTTTTTTTTTTTTTTTTTTTAGTATACTCCTGTGTTCTCAGAAATGGAATTTGGAGGAAACAGACTTTATTCCAGTGAACAGTTTGCAAACTGGGGATATGCAGCCTTTGGTGTAAAATGAAGGTGCGCATTCCAGAGAACAAAGGGAAGGCTCAGGTTTTATAGTGAAAGTTCCAGCACAGGCTCCCAATCAGGTCTGTTTATGTAAATGAAAGATTGAAACTCACTGAGCTCTAATTGGCTTATACAGCTGAGCCCTAATTGTCCAGGGCAGGTGAGCTGATTGATTGGTTCAGGTGAGCTCTGAAGTCCCAAAGTGAACAGAAGTGTGGCTTTTCAGGGAACTCAGAGTACACGTGTGACTTCTAGACAGCACATGACTGCTTGGCTCTATTTTAAATTTCGGCCCAGTTAACTACTCGGATCCATCTGGAAAGACTGGTTCTTTCAGATTCACATTGTTTACACTCTTAGGCATTCAGAATATACATCAACATACTCTTAAACAAACCATCATTTATAGTGGTATTCAGAAAAGTTTTTACTTTTCCCATGGGCCAGAAGAATATAATCTTTTATTCATGCTGAAGACTCTGAACATTTATAATATCTATGAGAACAGCTGTTGGGGAAAAGCCCAGATAAAATTAAGTCATCTTTCCAATACTGAAATTAATTCCAATTTCAGCCTTTCAAGACATATGTTCAACAAAAGACCTAATTTCTTCATTATTTTCATCTTTGGGACCAGCATCAACTATAGTCGATAACCACAGATGAATGCGCACAGCGACTTTAGCCAACAGCCATGATATGACTTTTCTAATTTTTCGTTTATCAAAATAAAATTGTGAACATTTAAAAATAACGTAATGAAAACATATATGTATATGTTACCTATTCTGATATTTACATTACAAGTAAAGCTGCCTGTAAAGTAAAACAAGCTTTCAGTGCTTTAAAGCTTTCCTCATCACACAAGAGCAAAATGAATGGATTCATTGTCAGTGCACAGCACAAGCTATTAGGTGGACTGAGTGCTGCTCAGTGCTGGCTGTGGGCAAGGTTTCACAGCCAGTGAGCACGGTCCCGAAGTGGTTAAATAGTTCTTTGGGTACCACCTGCCTAGCTAACAAGATCCTTGAGTTTAAGACTATAATCTAAAATTTCTTATGTCAGTAAATCCTTATGGTGACATAAACATTGGACTATTGTTGATGTTCATTAACCCTCATGGTCAGAGATTTTCCATGTGAAAAGAGAAAAGAATCTCAGATGATCGTCACCTGTTTCAAAGGCCTGCATGCAAAACCTGATGAAAGTGTTCTGACTTTCTAAGAAAAAGCAATAAAAGTTCCTCCTTTTATACTAGGAATCTTTAACATACTTTAGGGAAACAAATAGAATACTCTTTGAAAGCTATTTTGTTGTGGTTGTTGTTGTTTTACTTAAGAGAAAACGTAATTGCAAGAAATCAAGGCCAAAGTGTAAGTACAACCATCTGATTGTTTTCAATACACAGCACAGAATTTAGATCATTTTACTTGGCATGTATAGAGTCCAAGTTCAAAGAAAGGACCCTGTGTGTTTACTTCTTTTAATCAAATTATATGTTTCAATCTGTTTTTGAGCTGTCCTCTTGCAATCTTGCCCCTGTCAAGAACAAATCCAATATTAAGCTTCTATTTGTAGCAAAATGTTTTGTTTCCATATTTTTTATCCCTGCTTTACTTTCTGCACAAACACACATGTGACTTAACATTCGTCTGCATGTCACCCTTACTAAATCCAATTCATTATATCATGTCCTATTTGTCTTGTCCCAGTCTCTTTCTCCATCTCTGCCAGATGGTGAGCAAACAGCCTGAGGCCTTATCTCAAGCTCGCTGATAAAAATCTCTTTCAGTGCTGGGTCTGGGCCCTGGGAGCAGTCCTTTACCTTGTCACAGCACTCTCCATATTTTATTATTTCTCTATTCATTTATCAGCAGCATGCTACTTTCTCTTTTCAATAATTGATTGTATTCCTGATTTCTGCCACTGGATTCAAAATAAAGAATGTTAGAATTTGAAAGACTTTATGTTCTCTAAATAAATTCCTAACTGGCATCAACCACCATTTGCCTTCACCTGATATGCAAACGTGTCATCTTTTACTCTGACTCAAGGATGGTGAAAAGCATTGAAACAAAGGAAGCCTTTTAAATATCACTAGATGTGTGTCAGGTTCAGCAACATTTAAAGTTGGCATCCCAAAGGAAATGTCCTCAAGCTATTTTATGCATGCAACACCTAACCATGGGCCTCCTGGCATTAAGTAAACCCCAAAATAAGGGGAAGAATGCTAATTATAGATCTTAAATTTTCTGTTCTTTTTATGACCATTTGTTCAGGATGCTGACCTTGGAGCCATAAAATCTTGGCATCTGTTGTTTCACGGTGAAGAGCGTTTTGCTTTTCTCTTAAGTATTGAAGTAGTTCATGATCTTAAAATAGATTTAGTGAAAAGGCAGCAGCTTTCTATCATTTTTTCCCATTTGTTCCAGCAAGGTCGCAGGAAAATGTCAAGAGTAACTTGTATTGGTGTCGTTACCAATTTGCTTTGCCTTATGTTATATATAAAAGGTAACTTTCAGATACATAAGTTGCTTTTTTTCTAAATCTTTCTTTTTCTTGGTGATTAATTGAGATTTACAAGCACAGGTATATAGATTAATCTTGCCAAAGGGCTGCTTAGGCGAAAAGCCACTTATTCTCTCTGAACTTCTCTTATTCTAACTCCAAATGGTCTACCAAGAGCAAAGTGTTACAAGACAGGGTCTTTCCTAGAGACTTGGCTTTTAACTAGATTAGGATTCCAAGGCAAATTAAATGCTTCATGGCCTGGGAACTTAATTCAGCTCTTGTTAATTAACTAGTCGGTGGATTAATTATAAAATGTCTAATTTTATCAGGATAAAGACAGGAAAAAAATTAGCCTTTCTGTTTTTTGATATATTGTCATATGTATACGTTAGAAAAATGACAAACTATTGAACCCACAGTAAATGCTAACCTCTTCAAATATTACATGTCTGGATAATGAATGTCATGGTTAGGACTCATGCTATGCCTTGGTAGGTTATATTCATTGTGTGATTTGAGAGACAACACAAGCTCTTTCCACTAGTCTACAAATCCCCTCCACCAACCCTCTCTGATCCTACTTATTACAGTTAGCTTTACATTATAACCTCTACATGCCTGACACTTTGAGTCACATCACAAATATACTATTTTCTGAAATGTAATTTTAAGTATCATTAGGATATAAGTCTCTTAAAATAATGCACTAGTTTATGCCAATCACTTCTTCTATTGGGTGATAGGAAGCAAGTAGGACAGCAGCACCTAAGGTCTACATTGTGGCAAGTCCACTGGTTTACTCTCAGTATCACAGGAGTATTAAGCTGTTGGTTAGTAAGAAAGAAGGAAAGAGGGTGTATAATTTCCCAAAAATTCAAGAAAGCAGTTTATGGGCTATAAAGAGACTGAGCTACTAAAGGAGCTAACATAGACATACAATTAAAATTTAGTCCTTGAAACTAGGACTGGGACTAACTATTGTATTTAACTCCTTTCCCTAAAGAACATTTCTGTTTCATTCATTCAGCAAATACTTACTGAGTGCTAACTATGTCCCAGAAAGTGCTCTAGGCCCTGATCATTCAGAAGTGAGATCATGGGATTTATATTTTAGAACTTTTGCTCTGGCTCCCCTGTGGTAAAAAGACATCAGAGAGACAGAGACTAAACCAGAAAAGTGAGGAACTTATTACTATAGTCCAGGAGAGATGTGACAATAGCTTGAAGGATTATAGCAGCCACAGAGGTAGTAAGAAGTGGTAGAATTTACAAAGTAGTTTGAAGGTAGAGCCAATGGGACTTACTGAGGGACTGAAGGAGATGTAGGAGAAGCCTGAGCAATGCAGATAGAGAAATGACATTTCCAGAGATGGAAAGACTAGAGGAGTTTTGGGGGAAAGATGAGGAATTCTGTTTCTGAGATGGTGAGTAAGTGATATGTAGTAGGCAGCTAAAAATGTAAGTCAAGAGTTGAGAGAAAAGAATCATCAGGAAGCATGAAGGTGGGAATAGTTGGCAGGTAGATGGTATTTGAAGATGGCTATATGGATGTGACTCACTAGATAACAAATGTAGAAAGATAATAACAAATCATGGGCACTCTGACGCCTAGAATTCAGGAAGAGAATGGGAGCTGGAAAAAGAGGTTGAAAAAGACTATTCAGAGAGACAGAATGAGAACCAGGAGATTTTAGTGTCCTGTAAACTAAGTGAAGAAAGGGTTTCGAGAAAAAGGGACTGATGAACTGTGTTGAATTCAGCAGAAAGTAGAGCACGATGAGAAATTAGACTTGACTACTGATTTGGCTGTATCAAATCATCAGGAATGTTGACTTTGACAAGAGCAGCTTCAGCAAAATATTGGCCATGAAAGCCTGATTTTGATGAATTCCTCAGAGAGGGAAGTGAAATGCTAGGGCAAGAATGTAAAGAAAGTTTCCAGAAGATGTCAATAAAAGGGAAGAGAGACATGGGGCAGAAGCTGGAGAGGGACATCTGGCCAAGTGAAGTGTTTTTTGTTTATTGGTATGTGCTTAAGGAAGGTGGGATTCTTTAGGTGGTGAGAAGAGCCAGTGACCCAGAAGTCTTGATGAAAAACAAGGATAACTATCCTGCCTCTAACTAAGACCAATATAGTCGAAAACAGTCTCTCTGTGTATTGTAAATTTTAAAACTTTATATTTTCCTGCTGCCTCAGCATCCCCACAAACAGGCTGTGAGCATACAGCCAGGTGCACCACTGTGATAAAGTTGGCCCTGTCACCTCTTTCCCTTCTTGCCTTCTCATGACTGTGACCTCCTACCATTCAAATGCACAAATGAAATCCTCTTCAACCCTTTGCTGGGTATTCCATCCTGACTCCGACTAAAGCCACCTGCCCACGGTCCTGTCTCTCAGCTCCCCACCTCCCTGGTTGGGCCTGCTCCCTTGCCGCTCCTTCACGTGGCCTCCTCTTGATGTGCAATGACTGACTCTCCAGGAACCATGAGTATAATACACCAATAAACTTTGTTTTCTGAGCCTGTTTTGTTCCCCTCTTGTGGTTGCACCTGACTGACCATCACCCAAAAGAACACAGAACACCAAGTGACAAGGTTGCAAGGGAAATGATATCCTTGAGAAACTGACCAGTTCTGTCCTAGAACACAATTGAAGGGAACATTCAAAGAAGAAGCTAAAGGTATAGCAGATTTTGCAAATGCCACACCATGTGTTGTAAAAAGCACAGTGCAAGAATTTGGCGAATTGAGTTTGGGAGGGGTGGAGCTGTGAGCCAGAAGATGATGGACAAAGTTTACAGTTCTAGGACTCTGGGAAGTCTGAGATGCTTCTGTCGAGTGTAGTACAAAGGGGATATAGAACATGTAGATATTTTATAACACTACATTCCTTAATTTGTCATCTCCAGCCTGCCTTTAATGTTTACTGTATTATATTTTATAGTTTAGATAAACTGGGGTGAGGATGAGAAAGAGAGAGAAATGTGATATACAATGTGATGTGGCCAAGGTACCAGATGGCACTGATAATTTGGAATATGTTTGTATCTTGTATAGAAGACGGAAAGAGTATGAAAGGAGATTGAGTTCTTTGTGAAGCATACATTTTTGGGGTTCTGAGTGGCAGAGGATATAGATTATAGAGATATACTTCACTAATCACCATTGAAGCATTAAGGAATCTCTCATTTTTTTTCCTTTCACCCACCTACCTTTCCTAAGAACAGAGAAACTGGGGAGAGAAGATTGGGCAAGTAGACATTAGAGAATCAATAGAAAACAGAACATAAGAAACCAAAGACCAAACTTTAATAGTCCCAATTATTTTAATGAATTTTTCCTTACTGAAAATAATTATCTATTTGAATTTTTCTACATTTATTCCATTTCTTAAGACTTTATTTTTAGAATATGGAAAAGGAATTGCACTTAGACTTGGGAACTTAACAAATTTCTTATACATATTTATTTCATATTTCTTTTGCCCTTCAACTTACCATTTTTCTTGTTCCCATTTCTCTCTTCAAATAGAGTAGGACCTTAAAAAGCTGTCTTACTGGTTTGGATAAGAGAAGTGTAGTACATGTGTGGATAAGAATAAGAAATAAATTACTACTCACAAGTAGAACAGTAATATATGGACAAAGAATCTATCATCTAGAAAAAAATCAATTCTAGCTTTTCTAGTTAGAGCCTTCTCAAAACTTCCTGCATGCTCCACTTCTCTGAGTTTTATTATGTATAAATTGATGAAAACTTTACTGTCCCTGAAGTACTTGAATATCTCTATAATCATGCTTGCTAGACATTGTTTAAAATCTTCAGATTATATTTTTCCTGATGTTTCTGTATAACATAATGTAACTATTTTTTCTCCCTGTTACTCATGGTTATTGAAATGACATGATAAATATATGTGTATTTCTCTTAAACCAAAGGTTAATGTCAAATGTTAATAAATCCTCTTTTTATTCTGATATACAATTTGTTCCCAATAGCATCCTAGAGTTATTGGAAAGCATAGCCACAGATCATTACATTACTCCAGCCTCATCTTGTCTATGTTACCAAATGTAATCACAACTTATATGTTAATATTTTAGATAAATGATCACTTGCAGTTATGCCAGATTGTTAGTAGTCTAAAACATCACATGTTTAAAAATCATGAACAAAATCAGAGTAAGAAAAAAAAATGAGATTAGATATCAATTTTTCCATTTTCCCCAAATCTTAGGGAACTGATAGCAACACCAAATCCTACAAAGAGGAAATTAATGTGTCAGCTCCAAATATTCAAAGAAAATGGTGCAAACTCAGGCCAAAATCTTTGAAAATGATAGCCAGAAGGAAGATCAATATGACTCAACAAGTTCCTAACCTCCCCTTCCCTCAAATAAAACAATTACAAATAAACAAAGAAAGAACACAAATCAAACACATCCTAAAAAAAAAATTTAAACCACACCTGCAATCATTTGTAGCAAAGCAGATGAGAAGGTATGTGAGAAACTCAGACAAATGATCAAGGAAGCCCTCAAGAATTTTTCTCTTATACAACACAAGAAAATAATTTCATTACATATTTCCATGGTAAAGCACAAAAATCTATCAGAGTCTACTATATTGACTTTTAGTAAATGGAAGAAAGCACAAGATAAAAGGCAACTGACAAAGCAAAAGAAAAACTATGTTTGAGAAAATCTTACCAGAAGTTAAGTTCTGTTGGGTGAGAAGAGGATTACAAGGAGTGGGATACTGGTACACAAAGATCTCCAAGTAAGACGTTTCACTGCCCCATCCCTCTCCCCAGTAATTCCATGAATAAGGCACACCAATGTCACTTCGTTAATATTTTCCCTTCTCTGAAATGTAGGGAAGTGCAACAAGTTTTAGGGAGAGATGATAAAATAAGATAAGTCTAAGTCTGGTCCTGATTCTTTCTGTAGAAGCCAAGGTTCAAGGCTGCATTCTGCATTGGGAAAATGATAGGAAGCTTGAAGCTTTCTGCCAGAGAAAATGGATATGAGCCCTAAATTGGAACAAAAAAAATGTATAGGACAAATTTTATAGCAAAGCTGAAGTAAACTCTTAATAAGATTGTGTTATAAATTAGTAAGAGGAAAAAAAGAAATGGCATAGCATCAATTCCAAAAATTTCAGAACACATAAAAAGGAAAAAGTAGAAGTAAAGAAGATGCTGTATAAAAAGTGAATGGAGAGCTTCTATGGAAACTATCATAACCAAAAAAAATAGAACTCTTTCCAGTGTCTTATACAACAGAAGAATATTTTTAAAACATGAGTTCAATGAGAAATGGCTTCAAAGACAAGATGAAGAAACAAAATTTAGGTGAGACTGTAGAAAAGAGAGAATAAGTTAGAGACTAAAATAATGACCACAGAGAAATAAATACATTGCAAACAGCAATAAACACACTAAATCAAACCTGAATATTTAAGAGTACAGAAAATTTTTTTAAGAATCTAGGAAGAAAATGCAAGCCATCCCTGAGAATAGTGAGGTAGGATGAATGCATATGCCGTCCCACTTGAATCACTTGGAAAGGATCTCCCACAAGAAAGAACCATTCTGTCACTATAAGTATGTAGAATGGGTTTTAGGAAGGCAAAACATCAGAAGATCACTAAGATAAATACATAATTATAAAAGTTTAAGTTCACTAAGAAGATACAATGATTCAAAAGAAACTAACTTCAAACATGTAAATCTAAAGTTGGGTGAACCATAGGGAAATTTGGCAAATCCATGGTCATAGTGAGAGTTTTCAACATGCTTCTCTCAATTATCAACAGGTTAAACAAACCACAAATCAGTAAAGAATATTTGAGCTGCACAATTAACAAAGGTTATCTTTAAAAAGAGCTTGGTTGTAGAGCTCTGCAACCAAGAATTAGAAAATATACATTTTCTCAAGCACATATAAAAAGTTTTCCAAAAAACTTTCTAAAACCTTACCTCCCCTTAACCGTATCCCTGACCACAATGCAATTAATAAATCAGTTTTAAAAAGGTAAGTGAAACCCTCCCACATACTTGGAAATTTTTCAAAAATCACTTCTAAATGCCTCACAAGTGAGAAAAAAAAGTTCATGGAAATTTAAAAATACTTAAAGATAAACAATAATGGAAATTTTATATATCAAAACTTACATGATTCAAAACAGTTGTATTGAAGAGATGTTATATATATAAATGTTTATATTAGAAAGCAAGAAAGGACAAATTTCATGAGTAGGGATCTAACTTAAGAATGGTGCTATGGTTTAAATGTGTCCACCAAAGTTCATGTTTTGGAGATTTAATCTTCAATGCAAGAATATTGAGAGGTAGGACTTTAAGACCTGATTTGGCCACAGGAATCTGCCCTCTTGACTGGATTAATGCCATTACTAGAGTGGACTTGTTATACAAGCAAGTTCTGCTCCCTCTCAGCCACTTGTTCTCTCACACTCTCTTGCCCTTCCACCTTCCTCCATGGAATGATTCCAGCAAGAAGACCCTCGCCAGATGTATTCCCCTCAACATTGGATGTCACAGCCTGCAGAATTATAAGAAATAAATCTCTGTTCTTTATAAATTACCCAGTTTCAGGTACTCTATTATAGCAGCACAAAAAGGACTAAGACAAATAGCTAGTGATGAAGGACATTACATATAATAACTACATATATATGGCTACTTATAAATATTAACTAAAGCTTCATAAAAGCTGCAGAAATTAGGCACATAGGTAGATAATCTTACTTTCTTCTTATAAGAGAGAGAGCTTCTATTTTTCCTATTTATCTTTCTTCTAATTTATATGATAGATTCTTTGCTGGTTACTTCATAATTTATTCCTATTCCAACTCACTTCTAGTTTGCTTCCTGGTTTTCTAAAGACTAGAAAGCTAAAGATTATATTTCTTAGACTTCTTTGCATTTGGGATGTAAGTAAATGATCTATGCTCTGTATCTACATAAGACATGGGCTCATTATGAGCAAGAGGAGGAGCAGCAGCACATGGACGGGGAAGCAGCTGGTTCTTCTTTAGCAGGTGTGATGGTTAATTTTATGTGTCAACTTGGCCAGGCTATGATACCCATTTGTTTGGTCAAACACCAGTCTAGATAGTGCTGTGAAGATATTTTTTAGATGTGATTAATATTTATCACCAGTAGACTTTCAGTAAACCAGATTACTATCCACAATGTAGGTGAGTCTCATCTAATCATCTGAAGGCTGAAAGAGCAAAGACAAGTTTCTCCAGGAAGAAGCAAATTTGTATTAAGACTGCACATAAAGACCCACCTGCTGACCCATCCCAAAGAGTATAGACTTGCCAGCCTGTATAATTCTGCAATCACATGAGCCAGTTCTTTAAAATAAATGTCTAGATAGATAGACAGATAGAAAGATAGCTGTAGAAAGAGAAGATATACATACGTATGTTGACTCTGTTTCTCTGGAGAATCCTGACTAATATGGAAGATGTCCAGTCCAGGGCATCAGACATGCCAAGCAGGTTGAGGTAATCCAAGGTTTGCATGAGGGGATTTCTTCTGGCTTCATAGTCCCTGGACATGTATTCATGAATGAGAACTATGGAAATTGTGTAAGCCTCATATTAGTCAATGAATTTCATTCTCCTAAACTAGCTGAAGTGATCTGTAGCCCTTACCAACACAGGTTTCCTGTAGACAGTGATGTCTGACTTGGAATGATCTTTGTAAAATATAATTCTGATGATGTCACTATTCTACCTAGAATCCTTTAATGATGCTCTATCTAATATCCGGGATAAAAACCTTTACAAAGCTTCTAATTCATGCTTCCATTCCAGTCATACCAAGCCTTTGCACATACCATTTCCTCTTTCTGGAATACCAATCACCTTGCATTTCTCCTTGTCCATATGAAGAACTCCATCTCATGTTCAACTATAACTTTCTCTGGAATAATTCCTGAAACTCCAACCAGTTAGACACTCTCTTCTATGTGGACCCATTCTACATATGCCCAGGGAATTTTCTTCAATGCATTCACTATTGAATGTGCCTGTTATTACAGTCATTAATTTACATACTTATCAATTCCTCTCTTTCTATACACACTAGCATATGAGCTTACGAAGAATATAAAATTTATACTGTTATTTTTGTGCTTTTAAACCTAAAATCTTACTTGGCATATAATAGTTTGCTAATGCTTTGTTGAATTATTGAATGATTTAATTTATACAGCAGCATTAGTTTTTGCATATCACAGCTTCTCTCAGTCCAGGCATTTTTATTGATTTCATGGCAACAAACTGCTTAAGTAATCTCATACACTATTACTCATGTTCAGTAGCACTTGCCAGCAGAAAAAGTTTTTCAGAGAGAACACAGAGGTAAATAGCTTACTAAATCCATGTTGCTCGTGTTAATCAAATGCTCACAGAAATATATAAAATAATGGTATTGCTTAAAAACAGTTATGCATTGGACCCTCATCAGCTTTCCTCTACGGACTTCTGACTAATGGCCATGATCTAAGGTGTCAGAATCAGGCAAAGTTGAACCAAAAACATATCTCCATCACACATTAAGCCACAGAGACCTCAGGAAAGTTACCTAACCTCTCCAAGGTTCACTTTTGTCACTTAGGAAACACAGCTTATAAAGACCTACCTCAACAAAATGCTATGAGAATCAGGTATGTAAAATAATTATCACAGCATCTGGCACATAATAAGCACTATGTAATTGTTAGCCATACAAATTATAATATTATTGTAGCATATTAATCAAGTAGAAGTTTGTGGAGATTAATGCCAGTGAAAAGAGATTTTTGCAGCCCATTGAAGCATCTTTAAAGTTCACATGCATATTTACATATGGATAATATACTCCTTCCTTAATTATTTGCAAAAATAAAATTGTGCGATGAGTAACAAGAGGTCAAAGAGTAATGCCTTTATCATCTGCTGCCTTCATATTTATTACCTTTCCTCTGAGGACAGAGGTGCACTACTTCATTAATTCTTATAATATTCTTGCTTAGTTGGTGAATGCTCTTGCGCTCCCTCTTGACTAATACATTCATCTACAGTATCTCAAAGTCACCCATTAAAATGTGGGTGTCAAAATACAGTGGTTATCCCTGAAGGAAAAGGAATACAGACATGATAAAAGTTACCAGGCTTTGATGAACAAGAGTGTCTCTGACATATAGTATTTTAGAAGCAATGAGCTAGATAATCCTTCTGCTGAGGTGATCCAGGCATGATCTTCCCTAAAGGTAAAGGTAGCCAAATGAATGATTATGATATTTTTTCGCAACATGATTTGTTAATAAAGTTAGAGACTTCAGAATCGTCTCCATCTCATCACTAACAGTACCCTCATACAGTCAGTCACTGGCCACATTTGTAATGTTAAACTAAAGTAGGAGTTAACTTGATTACTGTTTGTAGTATCCACTTTATCTTTTCCTTTTAAACTAGGTAATGTTAAAAGAGCACACTGAAGGTAATTATTACATGAAACATTAATATATCCTTCTCTTAAAGAAGCAAACATAACTATTAATAATTTCTCCCAAAGAAGAGGTTTTTAATGAACAGCTTAAGCAAATTAAAAGCAACCTGAAATCAAGTAACCACTATATCAGAGGCTAATAATGCTTACTTACTCTTTTTCTTTCTGCCCAGGAAGGCATTAACCTGGGTGCCCTGTAGCAACTGACTGACATATTATATCCTCTTCCCGTTCTTTTTCTCTAGCTCTCTTGCAGTTAATGTTTGTTTTAAAGCACATTCTCCATTTGGATGCAGCACACAAAATGGATGAGAATGTAACTGGTATGTCTTTGTAAATACCCAGTTTACCTGAGAGGAAGGTACAGAGAGAAAGAATAATGAAGCCCTTTTATTTAGTATCTGTTAGATAGGAAGAATTATAATTATATATGTTAAATTCAGTAACTCATACAATAATCCCATGAGATAGATATTTAAAAAGTTGTTTTATGGATGGAATAACTAATGCTTAGAAAAATGAAATCATTTGCCCAAATTTACACGTGTAATAAGCAGTAGAGCCAGGATTTAAAACCAAATAGGTCTGGTTCTAAATCTCAAGCTCATTCCAATATGACACAGTAGTTCCCTTTAAGGAATCCATTGTTCCCAGCGACTGATACTTCTGCAAAGCATCTTTCAATCCTGATAAACTGAAAATGTACAATAATATGAGGTAGATAAAAACATACTCTAAGTCTTACATGTCTTAACATAAGCCAAATAGTCCAAATGTATAATGTCTGCTCGGTTGTTTTTAAGAACGCAGGAAGCACATTAATATCCAATATATAATCAGTAATAGTATTTAAGATACATATATTTAGTGCAACTATGCTAAAAACATATTGTCTCTTTTTGAATATTAACCATTACTCAAACAAAAATTGATTATCTCAGGGTCAGTACATGCTACTATGCCCATTGTCATTCAATAAACATTGATAATACAGTACATGCTGAGTACTGTGCTAAGTTCTGGAGACATATTGATAAACAAAACAAGACATGGTCTCTGCTTGCAAAAAGCTTATAGCCCAACAAAGGAAACTATTAATTAAACAAATCTCTCATTGTAATTATGACTAATGCCATAAGAGAGATTTCATGATGCTGTGAGAATGGGTAAGAAGAAATGGTTATGGATAGAAACCTGAAGAAAAAACACCAGTTTATTGGGTGGCAAGGAGACACAAGAGTCTTCCAGACAGAAGAAGAGCAAGTGCAAAGGTCCAGTCGTGGGAGGGAGGAAGCTTGGAAAGTGTGCAGGTCTGAAAGAAGGCCAACTGATGATGCTAAAAAAAATAACTGATCAACATGTAAGTGCACATATCGTAGTAACATTCATTTGGGTTGAGCAGATGGGAAGGAGTGGAAGGGATGAGTATACACACAGCTAATGCATAGAGTGCACACTGTCTGGGGCATAGACATGCTTGAAACTCTGACTCGGGTGGGAGAAAGCCAATATATGTAACCTAAACATTTGTACCTCCGTAATACGTTGAAATAAATAAATAAACAAATAAACATATGTATATATATAAAAGATTTCCACCAAAAAAAAAGACAGAAATAAGTGAGAACAAATCAAAGTGAGAAAAAAGACAGAATAAGTGAGAACAAATCTTCCAGAGAGTAACATGGTCATATATATAAGAAGCTGTAAAAATCATCATATTCAAGGAAATAATTAGATCACTGTGCAAAGATCTATGCATGATACAAATTTCTTGCCATTTGCTTATAATAACAAAATAAAAAAGGAAAGAAATTTAAAGTTCAAACAATAAGGAATTGTTAAATAATTTATGCTATGTTCATATCATAAAATTGTTATGAAGCCATTAAAAAAAAATGACAGGAGGCACAGGGAAGGTTGGAGAATGAGATGAGCCAGATCACTCAAGACTTTGTAATCTACATTTAATATTTTATTACTAAACCTTAAAATAATTGAAAACTACTGGTTTTAAGAAGGAGAATGACATAATACAGTTTGCATTTCAGAAAGATAGTTCTGGCCACAGTGTGGGAAAGAAATTGATGAGGATTCATAGGCAAAGCAGGCAATCAGTAAGAAGGCCATTTTTATGGTCTCTCTTAGGCAATAGTCATGGTAACTGGTACTAAGGTGATGGTGGTAAAAGAAAGTGAAAATATTTAAGAGGTGTTTATTATTAATAGGTATTTAGGAGGTGCTAGATCAAATGTGGAAGTAAGAAAACAGGGAACATCATAAATTTCTGGCCTAAGAACTTAGTTGATAATGTCCTTTCTAAGATAGAGGAACTGCAAAAAGATCATATAAGGGCCTGGGTTATTAGTTTTATATGTTGAGATTCAGACACAGAAGAGAGGTCATTTGGGCATCTGGACATAGAGGATCTTCATCTCTAAAGAAGTGAGTTGTGATTTCTTGGGAAAACTGTGCAAAGCTAGCAAATTGGTGTTTTAACACGTGTTTTGGAAACCAGGCATTCAAATCAAGAAACGTTCAGTTATGTATACGATATAAAATGAATTTCATTATTTGCAAGTTGATTCTATAAATGGCCTCTTTAGAGCACATTTGGTTCAAGTCTCATGTCTCTTTCTGCTCAGTCCCCTCCATTGCCTTAAGGTAAAAAGCCTCTCATTAGTGTCCATGTTAATTTTAAATTATTAGTAGCTCAACTTGGTTTGTTCTAAAAAGTTAGCTGGAGAATGAAGGGGCACTAACAAGACATGAAATATTTTTCTAAATTAGAGAAGAGTTTTTTAAATTATGATTAAAAGAAACTTTCAAATTTAAGTACCAGTCATCAAACATCATACATTTTTCTCTCATATTTCAGGGATGTTGGGGTAACCTAAGACCTAATGAATAGTTATCGTCCAATATAAAATGTTACCCAGATATTATTCATGACATTTTAAAATGATTGGGCTATATTAAGCTCCCTTTTACCATTAACCTTTTGAGTACCTATTATGCAGCCTTCAACTCTCTTTCCATGTATAATATACATTCTATCATATTGATAGCATAATGCATTTATTATAATTAGTTGAAATTAACTTTTAAGATTATCAAGTTGGAAATTCTATCTCCCATTTATGTTAAAGTATTAGATTGCTCCTGTCATTTCCTCTACTATTCAAATGGAGCAAAATTGAGGTAGGAAAAAACATTGGAAAATTTTCTCTTATATACTCCTCCAGAGTAAGAAAAGAGAAAAGGAAATTCAGAGAGTCCTATAAAGTACTGAATAACTTTGGTTTATCTGGGGTTTTTACTACTTCTTAAGAGCCTCAGAGGATAGTTTCAGGCATTGACGCTATCTTAAGAAAAACCAATTTTTTAAATCCTAAGTATTATCCCTATAACAGGATGATCTTTCCACAAAGCCGTAGGGCAAAGAGGGATTTAAAATACTCCATTTTCTAAATTAATTATGCATTTTCTTAGGTCCCATCCTGTACTTATTTTTTTTAATCACCATAGAGCATTCTTTATATCCTTGTAGGCTGATGACCCCTGAGATATTCCATGAATTCACAAGAATTCTCTATAAGCTGGAAACGGGGCAGTGTCAGGAGCTACTAACTACACATTATTTTGAAGAAATGTCAGTCATTTTCCTTAATCCTTATCAGATGCGGTAGAAGGCAGTTAGACATGCTGCCTCATCAACTCCTCCACCCTCACGTTCCGCTGAGGTTTCATAACTCTCATTCATTCAATTAATATTTAATAATTTATTCAATATTTAAGTAATTGATTTAATAGTTTCAGCTATTTTTTTGCACATATGATGGCATGGCCTTACATGAGATTTGGATACTACAATAGTAAATAAGTCTCTGAACTCAAACAGCAACTATTATAGAAAGAGAAATAAATAATGAACAAAGAACTGCAAATACTGTGCATTGATAGCATGTAACAGGTGTTTTAAAACATTTAGCTGGGAGGCCATTAGGTTGAGACAGCTCTAGTGTCTTGGATTCCTACATAAGCAAACCGCAGCCCAGTGTAAACAGCCAGATGAAATTTAAACTTAACCAATCAGAAATCATCTGCTAACTTCTTAATAGATGATTTACCAATCAGAAGCCAGCAACTAACCTCTAACTGGAACTTTCGACTTTAACCAATCAAATCTATTGTCTTTGTCTTGATTCCATGAACAACCCTGTAAGTTTCCTCTCTTGCCCCCACCCCCTCTCTCCAGTGGTCTGGTGCCGCCTGATTCATGATCACTCTCTGCTCAAATAAACTCATTAACATTTTAATGTGCCTAAGTTTATCTTTTAATAAGGGTATGCAAAAGGTTCAGCTGAATGAAGACGTGTTCATCTCCACTTGGGGAAGGAAGCATGGTCTGAGTATTGGAGGATGAGTTTAGTTTGCACAGAGTGTAAGCAGGGAATAATATGTTCAGATTTTCATGTAAAACAGATGAGTGTGTCAGCAGTGTGGAAGATAAGGGGAGCAGAGTGGGACTGGAGCAAACACCACCACAGGAGAAAAATCAACCAGTGAAATCACATCCAGCAGAAGCAGAAAAGAAATACAAATTTTAGCTGGAACCGTCTTAACAGAAGAGGCTGTTTAATATGTTAATCTAGTCCACTGAAGAAGCAGGATCTGTATGTTAATAGCTTGGCAGATGCTGGCATTCATCCCTCCTTAAGAAGTACTACATTCAGGGGCTCATGACAGGGAGCTTAGAAGAAAAGAGGAAAACAGGCAAACTCATGACAAAGCATCTTGTGCTTCATGTCTTTTCAACTGCAAGGTCCTCTCTTGAATGAATGAGCTTATTCTGCCTGGCAAATGCTCACCCAAGCAGCCAACACAGCCAGCCAGCACTGCAGACCCATGCTTGGTGGAAGCTGCCATCAAAATCTAAAACACCTGTGGCATTGCAACCAAACTGAATACCAAATCAGTCCTTTGTAAAGGAGGGAGTAGCCATTCGGGAATAAATACCCCTAGGTAGATTCACCTAGTGCAGAAAATGAGCTTTGTTTGCCAGCTCAAGAAACACTGCAATATCCTGACAGCTGTGGGCTCCAACAGGGCCTTAGCAATGCTTTTCAAAGCAGCATTATGCATTTGATGTTTCTTTCTCTCTAGCTATAGTGAGTTGTTTCTCTCTAGAGTGAGTTGTTGGAGGTGAGGTACCATGTCAACCTGCATGTACAACCCTCGCACCTAGCAGCAAATCTACAACATAATAAGGGCTAAATAAATGAGTGTCAAACTGATTTTAAAACATCAATTCTTACATGGAAGGCCACCAAAGCAGTACTTTATTGCCCCCTTTTCATAGCTGGACCATTCAGCCATGGAGAATATTAATAATATGCTTTTCTATGTACACAGTATTTGTTTAATTACACTTAAGAATAGAATATTAGTAGTTAAACTTGTATGCATTCTATAAATTATGTCATTGTTAATGCTATAGCACTCTGTCAATTAAAGATTTTCTATAATATTGTTTTGCTGGGTCAGATAGAATAGCATGTACTTACAAATAAATTTTCATTGTAGTTGTGTTTTTTTCCCACTTTCCAAAAGCTCTGTTTCAATTTCTGCAGTACTATAAAGGATATGACTTCTTTTATAATTACTTATTACCTAAGTAATAATTATAATGATTTTTAGAAAAATTAATTATTATAATTCTTCAATTCATGTTTATTCTAGAAAACAAAATGAATAGAAACAAGCAACATAAAAAAGCATTCATAATTCCACCAACTAAAGATAACTGGTCTTAATATTTTGCTGTATCTTTTCAGATATTTTCAATGAAAAATAAATACAAATATAAATTTTCAGGTAAGGGGCTTCAGATGGCTGACTAAAAGCATCTGGTACTCACCTCTTCCACAAAGAAGAATGAAAATAGCAAGTAGAAAATCACACTTTGAATAGATTACCTAAGAGAATGCTGGAGTTCAACAGAGAAGTGATAAGAAAACACCTAAGGAAAAGAAAGTGAGAGAAGCCTGGCAGCCTGCTAGGCCAGGATCAGCTGAGAGCCGAGAGAGACTCCTCAATGCATAGAAGAGTAAGTGAGTGTCCCTTGGCAGTCCACATTCCCATGATGGACTCCTGCAATCCTACTCATGGAAGAGCCCCTCAACCCATGCAGGGCTAGAGGCTAACATAGGGAGCTGCCTGGAGACCATGCAATGGCATTGCTCCAGAGAGGGAGCTCATGCTGGGTCTCAAAGACCCTCCAAGTCTAAGCAGCTGCAGCAAGGCACAGTACTGAGAACCCAACCCCCACAGACCACATCCTGCATGGGGTCCAACAACCCCTACATCTACACATCCTCCAAGCCCCATTGACATCCATGCCCAAAGCCAGGTGCTGCTGCTGGCTGCAGCTGCCAAGGCTGAATCACAAGCCATTGGCAATGACCCTGCACCCCCAGTAGCAGGGCAGCCATGTATTTACAAGCACCCTAAGAAAAGGTTATCCCACTTTTAGCCGCAACCTGTGGCTGAAGTGTGCATTCTCCACCACCTTTTTATGGCTGCTGCCAATGAAAGCAACCCCACCCTCCTCAGCTGCAAGGTTGCAGTGCAGCTGCTGCCACCACTCCCACCCAAGCATTCCACTGGGGCCCTGGGGATTGCCCCACCCCTACCTACCACAGCCAGGCCCCACATGTACCATCAGGATTCCAGGGACAGACCTGCCCAGACTGGCTCCATCCCCCATCACTCTAGAGCCCAAGCACACTGTCTGGGGGCCTGGAGATCTCCCTGACCCATCTGCCATGGTTGGTACCTGAGCACTCTTCCTAGAGCCCTAAGAATGGGCCCACCTAACCTGCTACTACCACTACAGCTGGGACCCATCCCCATGCACCTGTGGGCCTGGGGGCTGGCCCACCCAGCCTATTGCAGCCACTATCAACACCAAGAGGAACCAATTAAGAGCCAGAGGATTTTCTTACCATTGCTACTGCCATCACCTATACCATGCTCACTGCCCAGGGGCCCAAGGATCCATCCATTCACCCAGCCCACTTTTGCCACTGCTGGAACCCAAATAAATCATCTAGAGCAGGGGTCCTCAAACTTTTTAAACAAGGGGCCAGTTCACTGTCCCTCAGACCTTTGGAGAGTGCGCACTGTGGACCCCAGACTAGTCGGCTGCTAAGCAGGAGGCAGTGGCAGCAAAAACACCCAGAGGGCCTGATAAATGTGCTAGGCAGCCTGTATGTGGCCCATGGGTCATAGTTTGAGGACGCCTGATCTAGAGGCTCAAGAATTGGCCTGCCTGAACTTGCTAATGCCAGTGCTAGTGTACATTTCCCTGGGGCCCAAGAACAGGTATGCTTGGCCAACCACTGCCACCATTGAGCCCAAATACTAGCCCACCTGATGTTCCCATCCCCAGCAAAATTTCAACACAGCTTCCACTACAAACAATACCCTAAGATGCTGAGGAAATCACAGACACTACTGACATTGTTTATAGCCAAAGAAATAATACAGAGACTACAGTACTGCATGTATACAGAATCAAAGCCAAATTTCCCTACCCAACCAACACCATAGAAACATCTTCAGGAAAAAATCCTATTCTATGAAAGCAAATTTAAAAAATTATAAAAAGCAATTGTTACACCAGATCCACAGATGAACATAAGGACATAAGAAACATAAAAAGGCAATGGAATATGATACCTCCAAAGGAACACAGTAATTATCTAGCAACAGATTCCAATTAAAAAGAAATGTATGAAATCCTGGGAAAAGGATTCAAAATAATGATACTAAAGAAGCTCAGAGATATACAAGATAATTCAGAAAAATAATACAAATAAATCAAAAAAATTAAAATTATGAATGAAAAATTTACCAAAGAGGTAGATATCATAAAAAGAACCAAAGAGAAATTCTGAAATTGAAGAATTCATTGAATGAAATACAAACTGTATTTGAATGCTTTAACAATACATGACATTAAGCAGAAGAAAGAATTTCAGACCTTGAAGATTAGTCTTTTGAAATAACCCCAGTTGGACCAAAAAAAAAAAAAAAAAGAATTTTAAAAAAAGAAAAAAGCCTATGTGTCATATGAGACAATATAGAGTGACCAAATATTCAAATTTTTCGTGTCACAGAAGGCAAAGAGAAAAAAAAAAAAATAGAAAACCTACTTAACAAAATAATAGCTGAAAACTTCCCAAGTCTTGCAAGATATTGAGACATCTAGATACAGTAAGTTCAGAGATCCCCAATAGATATAATTCAAAAGGCATCTTCATGACTCATTATAGTAAAACTGTAAAAGACAAAGAAAGAATTCTAAAAACACCAGAAGTGTCCATTAATTTACAAGAAAATCCCCATCAGTTTAACAGAAAATTCTTCAGCAGAAACTTTACAGGATAAGAGAGAATGGGATAATATATTTAAAGTGCTGGAAGAAAAAACCTGCCAGTTAAGGATACTATATCCAGAAAAATTATCCTTCATAAATGAAGAAAAAAGAAATCTTTCCCAAACAAGCAAAAATTGAGAGAATTCATCACCATTAGACTGGCCCTACAAAAAAATGCTTAAGGAAGTCCTATACCTGGAAGCAAGAAGATAGTATCTACCCTCATGAAAACACATAAAAGTATAAAATACACTGGTAGAGAAAACACACAAATAGTGAAGAGAAAGGACTCAAATGTTATCACTATAGAATACCACCAAACCACAATGATAAACAACAAGAAAAAAAGAAAGAAACAAATGATATACAAAACAACCAGAAATCGATTAATCAAATGACAGGAATAAATCCTCACATATTAGTAATAACCTTGAAGGTAAATAAATTAAACTTTTTACTTAAAAGATATAGTCTGGCTAAATGGGTTAAAAAAAACAAGACCCAACTATATGCTGCCTAAAAGAAACTGATATCACCTATAAAGACACATATAGACTGAAAGTAAAGGGACAGAAAAAGATAGTCCATGCAAACAGAAACCAAAAATTAGCAGAAGTAGCTATACTTATATCAGATAAGACAGAATTTAAGTCAAAAACAGTAAAAAGAGACAAAGAAGGTCATTATATAATGATAGGGGATCAATTCAGCAAGAAGTTATAACAATTCCAAACATGTGCACCCAACACTGGAGCACTCAGATATATAAAGCAAATATTATTTGATCTAAAGAGAGAGATAGACCATAAAACAATAATAAATAGGTACTTCAATACCCCACTGTCAGCATTAGACAGATCATCTAGACAGAAACTTAATAATGAAACATTGTATTTAAACTGTACTTTGGATCTAAGAGACATTTATGGTACATTTCATCCAAAACCTGCAGAATACATTTTCTTCTCCTAACCACATGGAAAATTCTCCAGGATAGGTCATATGTCAATAAACAAAACAAGTCTTAACAAATATTTAAAAATCAAAATAATATCAAACACCTTCTCAGCTCATTGTGAAATCAAAAAAAAAAATTCTTTAAACAAAAGAAAATCAAAACACAACCTAACAAAAACCTAAGGGATAAAGCAAAAGCAATGCTAAGAAGGATGTTTATAACAATAAATGTCTACATCAAAAAATCAGAAAGATTTCAAATAAACAATATAATAATGCACTTTAAGAAACTAGAAAATCAAGAACAAACCAAGCACAAATTAGTAGAAAGAAATAATAAAAATCAAAGCAGAACTAAATGAAATAGGAGCTTAACAAAAGGATCAATGAAATGAAAAACTGATAAATTGATAAACTGCTAGCTAGAAAAACCAATTAAATGTTAGCTAGACTATAACCCCCCCAAAAGAGAAGACCCAAATAAATAAAATCACAAATTAAAAAGGAGACAATAAAACTGATACTACAGAAATGCAAAAGAGCATTAGAGATTATTATGAACAACAATACACAAACTAGAAAAACCCAGAGGAAATGGATAAATTCCTGGACATATACAACTTAACAAGATCGAATCAGGAAGAATTGGGAAACTTGAACAAGACAATAATGAGAAATAAAATTGAACCAGTAATAAAAAGTTTCCCAATAAAGAAAAGTCCAGCACACAATGGCTTCACTGCCACATTACCGAATTTACAAAGAACTAACACCAATTCTCCTCAAACTATTCCAAAAAAATCAAAGAGGAGGAAATTCTTCCTAACTCATTCTATGAGGCCAGCATTATTCTGATATTAAAACCAGACAAGGACACAACTACAACAAAAAAGAAACCACAGGACAATATTCCTGATGAACATGGACCCCAAAATCCTCAACAAAATACTAACAAACCAAATCCAACAGCACATTAAGAAGATAATACACCATGATCAAATGAGATTTATCCCAGGTATGCAAGGACTGTTCACTATACACAAATCAATAAATGTGATACCTCACATCAACAGAATGAAGGACAAAAACCATAATGTTATTTCAATAGACGCAGAAACATCATTTAATAAAATTCAATATCCCTTAATGATAAAAAAAACTCTCTAAAAACTAGCCATTGAAGGAACATATCTCAACATAATAAAGGCCATATATGACAAACCTACAATTAACATACTGAATGGGGAAGAGGTAAAAGCCTTTCCTCTAAGAATTGGAACAAGCCAAGGATGCCCACTTTCACCACTCCTATTCAATATAGTACTGAAAATCCTAGCCATAGGAATCAGGCAAGAGAAAATAATAAGATGTATTCAACTTGGAAAAGAGAAATTCGAACTGTCCTCTTTGCAGACAACGTGATCTTATATCTAGAAAAACCTAAAGATCCCACCAAAAAAATCTTATATCTGATACAAAATAAAATCAGTAAATTTATAGGATACAAAATGAACATACAAAAATCTATAGCATTTCTATACACCAATAATGAACTAGCTTAGAAAGAAATCAAGAAGGCAATCCCACATACAATAGCTACAAAAAAATAAAATACCTACAAATAAATCTTAACCAAGTAGGTGAAAGACCTCTACCATGAAAACTACAAAACACTGGAGAAAAAAATTGAAGACAAAATAAACAAATGGAAACATATTCCATGCTCATGGATTAGAAGAACTAACTCATTAAAATGACCATAATACTCAAAGCAATCCCTAGATTCAATGGAATCCCTATCAAAATACCAATATCATTTTTCACAGAAATAGAAAAAACAATTCTAAAATTTGTATAAAACCAAAGAAGAGCCAGAATATCCACAGGAATCCTAAGCAAAAAGGACAAAGCTGGAGGCATCACACTGCCTGACTTCAAAATATATTACAAGGCTTTAGTAAACACAACAGCATGATATTGGCATAAAAAAAAAGACACAAGACCAATGGAACAGAACATAGAACCCAGAAATATATCTATGCACTTACAGCCAACTGATTTTTGACAAAGGTGCCAAGAATATACACTGGGGAAAGGAACCTTCTTCAATAAATTGTGCTGGAAAAATTGGATATCCATATGCAGAAGAATGAGACTAGACCCATCTCTTTCATCATGTACAAAAATCAACTCAACATGGATTAAAGACTTATGACACTAGGTCAGGACATTAACCTTCAGGACATTGACCTAAGCAAAGATTTTATGGCTACAACCTCAAAGCACAGTTAACAGAGTCAACAGAAACAAAAATAGGCACATGGGACTAAATTAAACTAAAAAGTTTCTTCACAACAAATAAAACAACTAAGTGAAAAGACAACCCATTTGCAAACTATTTATCCGACAGGAGACTAATATCCAGAATATACAAGGAATTTAACATATATACCAAATAATCTCATTAAAATGGGCAAAGGACATAAATAAACATTTTGCAAAGGAAGACATACAAGTAGCAAATAGGTATATGAAAAAATGATCAACATTACTAATTAATCATCAGGAAAATGAACATCAAAAGCACAATGTAATATCACCTCACCCCAGTTAGAATGGCTAATACTAAAAAGATAAAAAAAATAATAGGCGCTGATGAGATCACAGAGAAAAGGGAACTCTAATACACTGTTGGTGGGAATGTAAATTAGTATAGCCTCTATGGAAAATAGTATGGAGATTTCTCAAAAAACTAAAAATAGAACTATCATATGATACAGCAATCCCCCTACTGTGTATTTATCCAAAGGAAAAGAAATCAGTATATCAAAAAGATACCTACACTATCATGTTTATTGCCACACTACTCACAATAGCAAAGATATGAAATCAACCTGTGTGCTAAATGCACAGACAAACGGATAAAGAAAATGTAGCATATAGACATAATGTAATACTATCGGCCATAAGAAAGAACGAAATCATGTCATTTGCAGAAACATGGATGGAACTGGAGGACATTATGTTATTTGAAACCAGCTAGGCACAGAAAGACAAATATCACATGTTCTCACTCATATGTGGGAGCTAACTGGGCCACACATTACTGCCTGAGCTCCATCCCACCCCTGGTCCATGGAAAAATTGTCTTCCATGAAACTTAGGAACCAGACTACACTGCAGGAGGTGAGTGGAGGTGAGTGAGCAAAGCTTCATCTGTATTTACAGCCATTCTCATCATGTGTATTCCCCCCACCACACCCCCTACATCTGTAGAAAAATTCTCTTCCATGAAACTGGTCCCTAGTGCCAAAAAGGTTGGGGACCACTGCTCTAGGAAGATTAGAAGATTAGTTTGGCAATGATCCATCAGATTTGAGCAGTCATGGAGAAGAGTGAAATTAAGGAGCTGGGGGCTACATAAGTAATCCTGGTGAGAGGTATTAGGACCATGACAAGGAGGGAGGCAGTGTTATAACGATTTTTATTTGCTTTGTTAAAAGTAACTACAAAATAAATGATTTCATCCCTTTGAAAAACAAACAAACAAAAATTAATCATATGGAGATAGAGAGTAGAATGATAGATACTAGAGGCTGGAGATGGTGTGTGGGTTTGGTTTGGGGGCCACGTGAAGAGGGGTAGTTTAATGGGTACAAACATACAGTTAAATAGAAGGAATAAGTTCTTATATTCAATAACAGTGTAGGGTGACTATAGTTAACAACAATTGTATATTTCACAATAGCTAAAAGAGAAGACTTGAAATGTTTCCAAAACATAGAAGTAATAAATAATCAGGGTGATGGAGACCTTAAGTACCCTAACTTGATCATTACACATTCTATACACATAATATCACATATAACCCATAAATATGTACAAATATTATGTATCAATAAAAATTTGTTTTCTCAAAAATAGAATTGTGATACACATACTCTTCTATCACCAGATTTCATCACTTAATAATATACCATGAATGCACATGTACATACATACACAGATTACAGGAATTTACCATAGTGAAATGTATTTATCCAATTTCCTATTGCTGAAATTTTAGGTTATTGTCTATTTTTTATGTTATAAAAGATGCCACAATTGATCTCCTTGTAAATTTATTTATGCAACATTTGTCCTAATTTTTGAGCTATACTAGAATTTCATTTTTATTGTGATTTTTACAATAACCCTCAATTTTAATATATGAATTCTATTAATTATAAGAGACTTCCATCCTGGAACTAGCATCACAATGATTTAAAAAAGTGGTAAGCATGTGACTTACAACAACCCCTTTTCTTTACTTAAAATTAAAAGCCATAGGTAGTTGTGACTGTTATAATTAAATTTGACTTCATACATTTTTAAAACATCTCATTTCAGTCTTTATCATAGCAATGGGTTATAAAAATTATTTAGGATAATAGTAACCCATTAGAGGCTCATTGATTTTCATCATGTAAAATGCACAGGACTTGCTCAGAATTTTTATTTAATTTTTATTTTATTAATTAATATTTAATTTTATATTAAAAATATAAATTATTTGTGTATATTTTTAAATATCATGATTTTAAATTACCTGCGCCATTTAAATCCCTATAGAAAAAATAACCTTGTAATTGTGATTCAAAAACTGTCTATGTTCTAACCTCCTTCCCTCCAATCAATTGTTTTTATACTGTGATTCTAAATAATGCAAAGTTTCTCCAGAACATAACAATCTGTTATAGCAGAGTTACTTTTATTCCTAAACATGAATTTGCTGAATTAAGGATATGCTCATTTTAATACTTTCAATAAATAATAAGGATGTTGATATCTAGTGCTATTTTTAGAACGCATAATAAAAACAGGCAGACCTCATTTTATTGCGTCTCACTTTATCACACTTTACAGATAATGTGTTTTTTACAAATTGATGGTTTGTGGTAACTCCGTATCCAGCAAATCTGTTGAAGTCATTTTTCCAACAGTATGTTTTTGCTTCACGTCTGATAATTTTGATAATTCTCACATTTCAGACTTTTTCATCATCATTATTTTATCTGGTATGGTGATCTGTGATCAGTGATCTTTGATGTTACTATTGTAATTCTTTGGAAGCACCATGAACCGCGCCCATATAAGACAGCAAGCAGAAGCCATAAATGTTGTGTGTGTTCTGGCTGCTCCGCCCACCAGCTGTTCCCCCATCTAACGGAACTAAATACATTCCCACTCAGTATGCACGATGAGCTTCATCAATGTTCTTTCTCCTGCCGTGTGCTTAATGTTAATTAGGACGAAGAGTAAAAGTACAACTTGTATTAATAATTTAGGTGTCCAAATATTCACTAAAGACTTACCATGTGCCTGCCATTAAGAAGAGTAAAAAGAAAATGTAAAATATAATCCTTAGCAGCAAAAAAATCATCAACCAATTACCATTAATTAAACAATAATTAGTTAACATGAAATTAACTTAGTGAGCACCTACTCTGTGCTGAGAACAGCACTTTAAGAGGATTCAGAAGTGTGAGACTTAGACTCTGGTGTCAAGAAACATAAACCCTACATTTTGGCCCTCGTATGTCTAGAAGTCCAATCTCCATAAGCGAAGGTCTGAAAATAACTAAGCTGAGGCTTCAGGTAACAGAAGAAATTCTGTACCTCCTGGCTATAAACACTTTAATTCTGTCTTTTTCTCCAAACTGCCTCTTTCATTCACTCATGTCCTGAAATCTGAAAGCTATCATTGACCCCTCACTTTCAGCCACGTATCACACTCATCCGCAAATCCTGTTTCTTCTTTCTTTTCTTTTCTTTTTTTTTTTTTTTTTTTTTTGAGACAGAGTCTCACTTTGTCGCCCAGGCTAGAGTGAGTGCTGTGGCATCAGCCTAGCTCACAGCAACCTCAAACTCCTGGACTCAAGCAATCCTGCTGCCTCAGCCTCCCGAGTAGCTGGGACTACAGGCATGCGCCACCATGCCTGGCTAATTTTTTCTATATATATTAGTTGGCCAATTAATTTCTTTGTATTTATAGTAGAGATGGGGTCTTGCTCTTGCTCAGGCTGGTTTTGAACTCCTGACCTTGAGCAATCCGCCCGCCTCGGCATCTCA